>JAOQMR010000008.1:1142388-1153038 GCA_027563865.1 Erythroxylum pelleterianum
AGTATGCTCTCAGAAAAGAAGGTACCAAAGTGTTTTTGGCCAGAAGCAGTGAATTGGGCAGTCCATCTTCTCAATCGGTGTCCCACTTTTGCTGTTCGAAACATGACACCCGAGGAAGCATGGAGTTCCACTAAGCCCTCAGTTGATCATTTTCGGGTGTTTGGTTGTCTTGCTTATGCGCATGTACCAGATCAGAAGCGTACCAAGCTGGATAATAAAAGTCAGCCATGTGTCTTTCTGGGCATAAGTGAAGAATCAAAGGCTTATAGGTTATTTGATCCAATTACCAAAACAATTGTGATTAGCCGTGATGTTGTGTTTAACGAAAATAAAGGTTGGAATTGGGCTGATAGTTATCCAGAAGGAGAGGTTACCAATTTGAACTGGGAAGAGGAAGAAGATAATAGAATCCCCTACAATGACAATCACATCAATGAGTCTTCAACATCAGAAGAGTCACGTGTGCTTCTTGAGACTTCAAATGAGCACATCAACGAGTCTTCAACATTAGAAGAGTCACGTGTGTTTCTTGAGACTTCAAATGAGAATATTTCACAGCCAACTGCACATATGGAGTCTGCAGTTGAAACTCGATTGACAGACGAATGCGTCAACCACCTATTTGGATGAGAGATTATGACAGTGGCCAAGGACTATCCGAAGAGGAGGATATGACCTATTTTGCTTTATTTCTTAGTGATGATCCAGTCACCTACACAGATGCAGTCCAACATGAACAGTGGCGGCATGCCATGGACTTGGAGATCCAAGCTATTGAAAGAAACAACACATGGATATTAACTGATTTACCTGTTGGTGCTAAAAAGATTGGAGTAAAGTGGATTTACAAAACGAAGCTCAATGAAAATGGGGAGGTGGACAAATACAAAGCCCGACTTGTTGCTAAAGGGTATGCTCAACAGTATGGTGTGGATTTTTATGAAGTGTTTGCCCCAGTAGCTCATCTAGATACCATCCGAATGGTGCTCTCAGTTGCTGCTCAAAATCAGTGGTCAGTTTTCCAGTTTGACGTTAAATCTGCATTTTTAAATGGGGAACTACTTGAAGATGTATTCGTTGCACAACCGCAAGGGTATGAAAAAAAGGCAGAGAGCATCAAGTGTATAAATTAAAAAAAGCATTATACGGCTTGAAGCAAGCTCCACAGGCTTGTAAAGTCGTATTGATTCCTATTTTGAGAAGCAAGGTTTTGTCAAATGTCCATACGAACATACATTATTCATCAAGGCAGCAGATGGAGGTAAGATTGTCATTGCTTGTCTTTATGTTGATGATCTTAAGTCTAGTAGGCTACTCCACCTATCACCAATTGGTTTTAGGATGGAACCTCACTTGGGCTTATATGTGGTCTAGCTTTCTTTCTCGTGTGAGCCTGTAGGCCCATTGTAAATTCTAACATGGTATCAGAGCAGGATACTCTTATGTTAGTCGTTAACTTCTCGAAATGATAGATCATGTCACGTATTAGACCCACACGTGAGGGGGATGTGTTGAAATATAAGAGTGAGAGTTTGTCCCACGTTGAAGAAAAAGAGGAAAAAAGACCAATATATAAGTCTACTAGGCTACTCCACCTATCACCAATTGGTTTTAGGATGGAACCTCACTTGGGCTTATATGTGGTCTAGCTTTCTTTCTCGTGTGAGCCTGTAGGCCCATTGTAAATTCTAACACTATCAACACTAGGGGGACTTGCCCCAAAACATAGAACCCAGGAGGAAAATCAAAAGCAAGGTGAGAAAGGGAATCAGTAGCAAAGTTCCCTTCTTTGTAAATGTGAGAAAGTTTCACATTATGGAATCTCTTCAGTAAGTCTAAAATCCTGGCAACGAGAGGCAAACAAATTGAGGTGGCTTGAACACTACCAGTCAATATCTTGACAGCAATCTCATTATCACATTCAACCAGCACATTCAAATAGGCAAGATTATAAGTTTGATGCTTTATTGCTCTCTTATCATTTGGGTGTTGGTGTTTTTCTACAGATAAAGAGATGATATATTTTCTTATATTTTAGTTTTAAATATTTTTTAAAAGTCGAGTTATATTTATATTTATTTATGTATTTATTGTAATTTTAGTTACATAATTATTTAGCGTTCTAGTTTTATCTTTTTATTCTTTAACCCACGTCATTCTTTTGTTGTCATATCTGTATGTGAATTTACTCAGCTTTTCTATCATATAAAGATAAGGTTGCGTACTATTAGACATATCCAGACTCCGCTTTATTACGAAATTTCAAACTGAATGACGACGATGAAAAGTAAATCATGTTTTCAAAGCTCAACCATAATTTCAATCGACATTAAAATTTAAATATATCATGTTACCGAATGGTCAAGTCGATAGTTATATCATGCTTTATTGTCGGCAAAGTTAACTCATTCCACGGTTAAGCATTTCTTACGTATAATGTAATCTTTAGAACTTTTACGCTCTGGCCTTTTTATCTTTCTTGCCCTAAAAGGTTGAATCAGCCACCTCAGCTATTCCTACACCCGGGCCCGATCAGATAGTGAGAAGTTAAGCTACGGTTTAATCTCGGTCAATCTCCTAACAGAGCGGCCCATGCGCTCCGTTACCGAAAATCGAACCTTGGTCTTACCTTTTTACTATCTTTCTTTTATATAGACGTCGTGGTTTGACTGTTTCCGCAGAAAAGATATCTTAAATAAATTCAATTTAATTTCGAATTTTATAAACGTATATCTAAACAAATCTCAGCATAACGTAATCAGACAATGGCGTGAGCTTCCATTCACTTTCCAACTACTACCAAATAACCATAGGTGTGATATTTTATTTTTCACCATTCCCATACAAATTGCGGATTTTAAAGGCCGACTTAATTGTCAACGGCAGCTGTGAGTGCAGCGATTATTCCATTTTATTTTTATTAATAATTTATTTAAAATTATAAAATATTCAGAAAATACTGTATTATTATAAAAAGAAAGTAGCCAACTATGGTCTGTATTCCAAGAGTACTCTACCGACTATTCAGCAAGCCACGTTTCTGTCAGGAAGCTGATCAAGATTATACCGTGGTTCAATCCTCCAGTAGTGGTCCAGCCCGCGACTGGGGTCCCTAAGGTTGAAGCTCAACCTTTTGGAACAAGCAAGCCACGTTTTGGACCTTTTGGTCCATGCCTTAGAGGGTCAGGCTTAGGCTCGACGTCATGGGCTAGGCTGAGTTGACAGGTAGAGTTGCCAAAATGGTACGAGCCTGTCACAGGACTCTTTGACTCTGCCACCCCAAACCAACAAACTTTGTTTTGAGAAAAACAAAAGCAGAAAGAGATCACAGGATAGAAAATGTGAGCAAAGGTAGCATTAATGGCCTTAAGGAGCTGGCATTCGTAAGGAGTTTCAGAGGGTCCAAAGCTAGGCCACCGGAGTCACGTGAGCCGGTGAAGACTAGTGGTCCATCGACATTGTGATCTCCTTATCTGACCATGAGAAATCACGTGGGTTGACAACCAGAGGAAAGATTGCCAGATTAGCAATATTTCTTTGATTTTAACTCGGATCTTGTCCGAAACTCGGTTAAATTCGGATTACTTTGTTTTGACTTTATGGACGATTCGATGTTAGTGTGAAAAACACATCAGAAAGAAACGGGCTAGGGTTTGAAAAACTTGGAGAAAGGGGAATAGAGTAATGCGGGCACGTAGTAGAGTATAAGTAGATTAGAAAAGGGGCATTGTCTTACATGTAGATTGGAATCTTGCGCTTTATCTGAGTCTTCTTCTGAACAGTATACTTAGAAAAGAGTTTGTCTTCTGCGAGATGGGGAATCTCTCGTACGTTTTTGGTTGAATATCTTTCCAGTGACCAGTGAATTGTGAAACTTACCTTAGGCTTCTTCTGAATCGCCCTTCACCTTGAAGTCAGACTACAGTATAAAATAGATCATGCTCTTGGAATTGCCGTTCATACCCAACATCTCTGGGCGTTCGGCTTGTCGTTTTAACGTGTAACGATGTTTTTGTTTGTTTTGCTTGAAAGGGATTATATTCAGATTTATTCAACTTTAGGTTAGGTTTGATTTAAGATTGGATTTAGAGCGTCGATCCAAAACCCGATTAGAAAGATTCGAGATGGTTTGATTTTTACGTAGATAGTAGAATCTGTTTCAAAGATGTACTCTTATGAAACATATATGCTTGGCAATGTGAGTTAAATTTTAGACATTACATGGTTTGACACATTGCATTATTGGCCTAGAGATCGCAGCTCACATGGTAGGCCATTATTGCTCCTTGAATTAAATTATATGCTACAATACAATGGTAAGGTATAATGATCAAAAAACAGAATTAGGATGACAATGCCCATGGGCCCTGCCAAATATTTTAAAATAAAATATAAAATAACTTATTTTTTAATTAAGCATATACGTACTCCAGACTCAACTCTTTTAAATAAAACGATGTTGTTTTGCTTATAATAATTAGGTCTCGAGTTAATATAAGCCTAGCCTAACTTATGACCCCGCTCGTTAAAAACAAGGGGTGGTTTGTTTCGTTTTTTTTTTGGTTTTATGTGTTTGTTTTTAAATTCAGAAAAAAATCTTATTTATTTGAGTTTTTAGTTTTTGTTTTCAGCTTCGGTTTCTTCCTGTTTTTAAAAATTACGCTTCATGTTTTTGTTTTTTTCATAATCTAATTTACTATTATTTAAATATATATTATTTAATTTTTAATTTTTAATTTTTAATAAAAATATGAATAATTTAATTCAACATTATAATTTTATATTCAATAAATTAAAATTAATTATCAATAAAATTATGATTAATTTAATTTTATAATTAAATTATATGTGATTAAATTTAAAATATATAAATATTAACATAAAATTGATTTAATAATTAAATATATTATAAATAAAAATTAATTTTTAAATTATTTATTTTATTTAAATAACATGATTTCATTAATAATTTGTTAATAAATATTATATAAGACATTAAATAAATTTATTTAATTAAAAATAATGTATCTTTAAGTTTTATCTAAGATATAATTATTATCAATAATAAAAATATAACTACATTAACATTAACAATCAAACATTTTTTTGTTTTTATTTAAATAAAAAATAGAAACAAAACTAAAAATAGAAACTGAAAATTACAAAAAAAAAATAGAAGGTCACCGAAATGACTCCTAAATTTAGGCCCGTATGTCAAGAATTTTCATCCAAAAAAGAAGCGGAGTCCTTTCTTCTTTTTTCCCTATAATCAACTCACATGTTTTTACTATTAATTCAACTATAGTGAATTAATACTTATGCTTTTAGTGTAATAGGAAACAATAATGGTTAAATTAAATATTAATATTTATAAACTGCTTTTTTTTCACTGTAAAATTTTAAAAAATCCAAATAAAAGTTTTTATATTATTTTAATAATATATATTTAACCAATCATATATTTTTCTGTAACATATTACAAGTGAAAAAGAGTACTACAAGTCTTTTTGGTGTTTAGTGCCATTACACTTCAAAATTTGAAACGCCGCTTTGGATGCATAGTTCAATTAATCATCTCTCCCACTTTCTATGTATAAAAGTGAACAGAGAAAAAGAACTTACAGCCTAAGGCTTATTAGGCCTGTGAAAATCTCCATAATAGATTTCATAGCTTCATCCTCTCTCTGAATCCACAAAAAATGCCACCCACCGATATAGATTTCGATCTCAGCAGAGTAATGATTTTCATCTTCTGCATTTATCTTCACCTTCTCCATCTCTATCTTCTTACATCGCTAACTCGTGTTTTTCTCTTTCTCAGCCGTCTCCGACCTCAGCCTTGTCAATGGGGTCAGTCTTCGTTCACTTGGTTTTCGCCTTCTTTATCGATGTGGGCCAAGTTCGGTTTTCTTGTTTGTTTGTAATATTTTAGGGTTTTTTTGGTTAATGGGGTTTGCAGGGACTATGCATTTGCTGATGCTGATAACTTAGAACACTGTGCCAAGTACTTGAACCAGACCCTTGTTACCTTTGGATTTCCTGCTTCGCTCGATCTCTTCGCCAATGATCCGGTGCCTATTACGCCTATACATTACCTCTTTTTTTATTGTATCTCTTTTTGGTTGTTCTTATTTTGACGGGATTAGTTTTGTTTTGATGGTTTTCGAATTCTTTGTGGGTTAGGTCTCGATTGCGCGCACCTGCAACTGCATTTACTCTTTGCTTCAACAGAGGCAACGGGACGTCGAATTCAGGGAGTCTGCTAACGAACAGAGGCAGAGGTGTCTGGCCTTTAAATTTTACTTGCATTTTGTTGTTCTTGTTTATATGCGCAATGTATTTCTTTTGGTCCCACTAGTTACTCATTCTGGGCTGTTATCTGTTGTAATTTTTGTGACTCAAGGAAGTATTTTTTATTTTTCCTTTGGTTTAAGAATTTCATTTGTCTTGGATGATAGTTTGTGTATTGTTGTTTTCCAGACTACTATCTGATATATCAAGATTGGAAGCAAAGGTTGAGAGGCTCGAGGCGCAGATACAAGCCAAGGACAGGGAGATAGCGACAATTACCCGAACAGTGAGTAACCTTGGGCTTGCTATGTGACATTGTGTTATCTAGAATGCTTGATTGGTTTTTCATACTCACTAAATGCTGTTGTGTGATTAGGAAGCCAAAGCTACTGCAGCTTTTAAGGCTCAAATTGAAAAGCTTCAACAGGAACGAGATGAATTTCAAAGGATGGTTCTCGGTAATCAGGTTAGGGACAGTTGGCCTGTTTTTTTTTCTCTTTCTCTGAGTTTATTTTGCCTGTTCTTTTGATGGGTTCCAGAGGAATGCATATCCTGATTAGTACTGATGTGGCATATGCTATGCTGCTACAGCAAGTGAGAACCCAACAAATACATGAGATGAAGAAGAAAGAAAAGGAGTACATAAAATTGCAGGTCCGGTCACCTTTCCTTGTGTCTTAATCCCGTGGAGTAAATTGATTTGTGATCCATTTTCTCAATTAGGAATACTTTCTGACAATATTGAAATGTACAGACAACATAGCAGATGATCTGGCATTCATGTTTTTCAATTCGCAGGAACGACTAAATCAAGTTTTAATGGAAAAGAAGAAGGAAACAAGGTCTGGGATGGAGATAATGAATTTGCTTCAGGTGCTATTCTCGCATCTAGCAGTGTACTTTTAGCCATCATTTTGTGATGAAGGTACCAATAATGTTTTTTTTTTGGTCTATAAACAGAAAGAAGGGCGGCAGCGTGGTACATGGAATGGAAAGAAGGCTGATAATGATTTCTACAAGAAAATTGTATGTTTTTGGATTTTATATGCAATTATGTATCGGAACTTGTAAGCTCCGTTTGACATATGCTTGTGCAGGTGGATGCGTACGAGGCTAAAAATCAAGAACTGATGGCAGAAAATGGTGATTTAAGGGCATTATTACGGTCAATGCAGGTATGTGGCTGCATTGTTGGTGTCCTGACAGCTGTTTATGTTGGTGTATCTACTTCTACATTATATTGCAATGGTTCCTGAAATCAATTTATATGCTTGGCTTAAAGGTTGATATGCGTGATTTCCTAAATGCTCCAAATGGTTCATCAAAGCAATCTTTGGTTGTCAATGAAAGACCTGAATCTGACCACTCGCAGTCACCCTTTGGTGGGAAAACGGTATGAGAACTCCTTAAATGGATTCTTTTATTTCTAATCTCAATGGTTCATCTGCAATCATTAAAATTTCGTCATCTGCAGGACGTTTTTGACCTGCCTTTCCACATGGCTAGAGATCAAATTGAAGAAAGTCTTAGAACCAAAATGACTTCCATAAAGGTATTCTGTTTTTCATTTTCTCTTTCATTATCTTTTGGCATTAAGTATCAGATTAAGATCTTGTGCATCAATGTTTTAAACTTGAAGGAGCGTATGAGTCAATTACAAGATGCACAGAAAGGATCTGAAGTTACGTCAGAGGCAACTGAAAGGGAGCTTGAACTTGAAGCTCAACTTGTTGAGGCAAGGAGCATCATTCAGGAGCAGGTATCGCCTGTAACAATTTTCAGATATGGTAGATATAACTATGTGCTTGTATTGTAAGGGGTTCATGAATTGTTCTTCCTTTATTTTGTTTCCATTCTTTGGAGCGTGAAATGTCTTTTTCATTGCAGGCTTCCATAATGTCTAAACATCTTGCTAAGTCTGAGCGGCCTAGGTAACCAACATTTTCATTTCCTTTGATGGAGGAACTTGTAGATTGAATGGTGGTTAATTGATGGCATAAAGTGCTGAATATTCATTTTAAATTTTGACAGGGATTCACTGATTTCCTCTCCTACTGAGGTGTAAAATGGTATGCTGTCTCAAAATTACTTGTCTGCAGAATGGTGCGCTTGATTTTTTCTTCTTAGGCTTAAAATTCACCCATGTACAATTTGGTGTTAGAAAACTCCAATTGGAAATCAAAACATGGTTAGTAAAATTGGCTTATCCCTGTTTTATGATAAAATAGAGTTTCTTTTAATTGTTAAATGGATTTTCAGATTGTTTAGGATTGACAACAGCTTCGGACTGTCACCAAAATGACATCGTTTTGATTTTTAAGTTTTTAAACCTACAAACCAAACAATCTTGTTTGGTGGCAGGGTTTGGGCAGGCCCATTGAAGCTCGGTCAATCCTGATCTGGCTCATTGACTTCAAGTCCGGTTGGTTCAAAAATGGGAAGCCCAAAAGTGCCAACCCTAAGATTGTTTATATTCTGATTTTATTCGAAGATGGAGTTTCTACTAGTATACACTAAGTCTAATTATGAGATTTAGATCCCTTTCTGTTCTCAGCCATTTATCTTCCCTCAATATAGTTCCTTGCTTTAGTTTAATTGCTATGTATAGTGAGTTGATGTTGTGTTGCGGTGATATGGTTTTTCTGGTATGCATACATTATCCTGCTATTGTAACCTATGCCTCAAATAGAAAAATTGAGATAATTAGCTTATTCGGTTCTAGTAGCCAGTTCTAGATTTATGCTTTATCTGCTGCAATCACTGACCTATAATTTACAGAACCAAGTTTCATATTCTTTGTGATGTTTATACCGAACTGCTCCTGATTTACAGGGCGTATGGAACTAATCAGTTCACCGGCAGTATCTAACTTCTTGTAAGATCGATCCATCATCCATGTAGCTGTTTTACCAAGTAGGTTGCAGCATCTGTGCTAAGAACGGATGGAATTTTTCCAATATAGATAGGACGGACCTGTCTTGTACAACCTGAGTGATAGGGCTACAAGAAGATGAATACCTCTAGTATGATCTCTTCAGTTTGTACTTAAACCTCAAAACCTTACTTCAGTTATAAGCTGTAGCATTTGTGTATATTTTGTGGTGATACTAGTAACAATGGAGCCTAGTCAATTTCCTTAATCTAAACAGATTTATGTTATTATGCGGAAATCCCTGACAGTTCTTATCCAAATGGGTTCACTCATGTCTTTTACTTTATTTATAGCAAAGAAAGGAGAAGAAAACAAATTGAATCTCAAATTTCCGATCAGGTATAACTATATGAGCCTAGTCAATTTTCTGCTTGCTCTGACGAAAGAAAGCAGAAAAGCCCCAAGAGTCAACTGAACATATGGTTCATTAGTTCATAAACTGCTGATTAAACCAATTCTAAGGTAAAACCTAAACCAGTTTTTCCTTTTTCTCCTTGTTTAAGAGAAATAGAGTGTGTGATTAAGGGTTAGTTAATTGCAGATGCAACCAAATCAAAACAGCAGGCTCGTGCACCCGTAGATTCCATTACTCACCTAAGAATCTAGAGAAACATGTTTTCAGTTCTTCAAGGAGATGTCTACTTGAGACGGGTTATTTCAAGGTAGGTTGCTCTTCCCGTGTATTTTATTGCCGGAGCAGTGAAGGTGTTCCATTCAAGTGGTGCATGCAACCAGAAACACCCAAAGATCCGCAGAAAAAAGACGTTATTCCCCCTCTTAGTCCACTTCCGACGGTCCTCAGCTTAGGGCTGACAAAGCATACATTATCATTGAAGAATCGCAAGACTCAAGTTCTGGGAACAAATCAAGAAAATTCATTCAAGCAAGAAAGCTCAGGATAGGTCTCCACATAGTAATATTGTCGCAGATGAAACAAGCAGTCCGGATAAGTTTAACGGGTAAGAGTTTCACGTCTCCGACGCTGACTTTGTGGCGTTGCCACCTAATTCAGTCTCTTCAAGTTCGTCACCACTGTCGCTTCCGAATGGTCATTGAGGCAGTAGTCATGATAGATAGATACGAGAGCACGATGGTTCTGTTCCATGGAGTGTTATTCTTGTTCCTGTTAGAAGCCCTTTTCTTCGTTTTGATTTCTTCATCTTTGTATAAATCAGAAATTTTTGTGTGAACTTCTGCAACCGTTTCTTCAAACTATACCCGAGCAGCATGCCTGACATAATTAACTGCATTCTTCATACCTTCAAAGAATCATGAGACGCAACTTTTGCCGATTGGAGTGAAAGCTAAATTCCTTCCAATTTGATCGACCCCGTTACGAGAATGAATTTTTGTTGAGCTGAATTGTCTTGTGAAACCTGAAATATTGAGAATAGTTGAGGAATTGGCTATGTCAGTTAAAATCAAGA
>JAOQMR010000008.1:1153138-1169005 GCA_027563865.1 Erythroxylum pelleterianum
GCCCACATTCCACAGTGTTGAGACCTTCTGTCGAACACTTGGTGTTCTGTACTGAAGCTTCCATCTTCATACCTTGGCACAGTCAAGACACTTTCCACAATTTTAACGTCGGTCATTACTTGGATATTAATGATTTAATGCTGATGTTCCTAATGTGCATGAATTTTACGAAGAAGCTTAGATGGCACGAATTTATATAGAAATCTATTAAAATCTCATTTAATATAATAGCCGGAGTTTTGTATTCCAGTCTCTATCGAGAATCGGCGTAGGAAAGTATGATAGTCAAATAAGTCCTGATGAGATTTTGCATACGCATTCAACTTCTAAATGCCCTGATATACTTTCCATACAAAGTTACCAGTGCCGATATAAACGTAAAAATGCCATCTTTATCATCATCATCATTATAACAAATTACACATCAAGTCCAGCTCCTTCATGGATAACGAAAAGGAGAAGCCAATGGTTTCTCTGTACCAAGTTGATCCTGCTTTCTACAGAAAAATCATCTCCAGGAGTTCGTCCTTTAGTCACTCTCGTCGCTATTCCTTGTATCACAGCCCTGGAAGTTTCCATTTCATATGGGAAATGCACCCTGCAGACTTGCCGACGATTGCACCAACTTCTAGCAACTCTTCCGGTATTCATGGAGTCATAAAGCCAACGTCTTTCAGTCCTCCACTGGGTAGCAACCATTTTGTGACGAAGAAGCTTAAACAAATGAAAACAATCAAGAACATACGGTTCAGAGTGCCACCAGCCGTCCAAAACTTGAGCATGCGTTTGCCAAAAGTTACTCCCATGGCCAGTCTCTTTAACAAAATGAAGGAAGAGAAGAAGAGCATTCAAGCTGGCAAGAAAGAGAAGGCAAATGCTCCTGTGGTCAATAATGAGAAGATTGGTGTTCGTCATGAAAATGGAGGAACAGATGGTTTTGATCATTTATCTGAATCATATACGTATTGTTTCCCACCTCCATCGTCGTCTTCCTTTGTTCGTGATATCAAATTATAGATGATATCACAGCGGTGGACGCTACCTAGAGAATTCGTGAAATGGTATTTCGTCAAGACCGCCAAAGGCACTCGTCGTTAGTACTTCTAGGTATGATCTGATGGTTCAATATATCAAATAGCCAAAAAACAACCACATCTGGTTGGGTTCCAGGTTGTAAGTTAACCGAGTGACGTTTCACAATCCAAGATTTTCATTTACTCAATATTGTTAGGTAACAAGTTGTCTCGTTCTTGTTCCTAAGCTTTGTTATTTGATTAATTATAATTTTATTAATAATTAATAATATATATTTAATTAATAACAAAATAGATTATGAAAAAGAAAATAAAAAATAATTTGTATAATAGTCATAAATTATGAAAATTTGAACAACTATAATTAAAATAAAAATAAAATTCAATCAAGCATAATAGAGTTCGTACTTTTGGAAGTATAAATGTATTTAATTTGACTTATCATTAGCAACTAATAATAAGTCAGATTATAAAAATAAGAATTATGAAAATTAAAAAAATAAAAATTCAATCAAATCTATATTTTACATGAAAAACCAAAGGGGTATTAGTTTCGCAAACTTTCCAATTTTACCGCAGATGTCTTTAACACAAACGAAAACAAAAACAATAACGACACACTTTATCTACGTCTGTGAGACCATCACCCAGCTTAATACTCTCACGAAATTACAATAGATTTACCAAAGACTTTAATAAGTTAACACTACTTAACCCTTGACATTATCTCTCAACCTCACTTCCAGTTAAAGAATTTCACATCCAATAACACGACCGACTCGTGTTAATCTTGTCAGAGAATTTTCTAAACCACTTTTACTTAAATGACAATTAATAAAAAATAATTTAAGCATTTAATCAACTAACCCGCGGTGTATTACCAGCTATTATTTTGTCAATGATATATATTGATCTTCAATAATGTTAATAATATTTGTCGTTAAATAATTTACAGAATCTTATAAGAAGTGTTTTTAAAATTTTAATTATTAAACATGATTTCAAATGTAATTAATACTATTTAATTCAAGAAGAATGTTGCACCCTTCATCTTTGCAAAATCTATGTACTAGTGTGTTTTATTATTCGGTGCTTCATTTTTATAATTTTTCATAAACCGGTCCACGCAGTTTATAGTAATTGCAATTCAAGGGCACACCACACACACAAACTAAACAAATTTATGAAGTCACATGTTTTCTCAATCTCACCGCCCATCCCCCCGGCCCGGTCCGTCTGCCTCGTGAAACGTGTGCCAAGATGTTCATGAACTTAAGCAGGCACGCGCTACGGCACGTGTCGTAGCCTCGTATCTTTGACTGAACGGAACCGAACCGAACCGAACCATCGATGTGATGAGGGATGTATCAAGTATCAACAAACTTTCTGTTTTTCCTTCAGAAAATGAAGCAGTTTAAATGCAAAACTTATGCTTACTTTTATATAAACATGTAATGTAAATCATTCAAACACAAAGGGAGGGAAAGATTGGAGAAGTAGAAACAAACAGTATCAGATTACGGTGGACAGGACTCCATGAGTGAATGCCAAATTGGTGGGAAATCATAACCTACCAAAATGGGTCTTCTGTCTCTGTATATAATAATAATATATTCAATAAAAAAAAAAATTTAGGGGGTGAAAAAATACAAAAGGTGTCATGTGAGTTGTGATGATGAAGCAATAATAAAATATGGGGAGTGTTTGAACGTGGGGAATACTGACCATAACTATTAATCTAAGCCAAGTTTGACCGTCCACAATTTGGCTTTTACATTATACTATTATTCAGTTGCTTTAAAAGTTTTTTTTATTAGACCATGAGGTATTTTAGGAGGGTCTCAATTGTAGGAAGGTACTTTTAAGTCATCCATTTTCAGACTATTCTCCGCTCACACCGGGTCAATCCGTAAGGGGTAAAGTACTGGCCAAACAGATTTCTCCATTTTTAAGACTTGAACTCAAGACCTCGTTAAAGGATGAGAATATTAAACCACTCACACCAACCTATTAGGTTGCTTTAAAAGCTTTCATTATTACTTTTTACTGTGGATAAGAGAAACAGAATCAAAGGCTTTTTTTTTATATATTTTTTTCCCGTATGCAAACACACTCCCGCCGAACTCTTTGCCAATCCCCTTTATGACATGTTCCTGCTGCCTTTTCTCCACTTGGCTTTGCCTTTGCTTAGTGCAAAAGCATTTTTTAACACGTATCCGGGTTTTGGGGACATCCATTGTGCTGTGCTGTTTACCTAAATCTTCTTTGTTTGTTATGAACTGGGGAATTCTTTGATTCTGGCCTGTTCCTTCCTATTCAAACCACCTACTACTAAGACTATTTTCTTTTCGAGCAGGTGACTGTAACGGGTCATAAATGCTGTTTCTCAACAGATATGGGCATTGGGACGAAACTATTTCTGTTGGACGGTGAAGTCGTATATGAAAACTATTCGGACTGAGATTAGTTTAATCTGAAGATATCAAATCAATCAGAATATGTTTAAAACAAGCATCTTTAAATAAAGATCCGATGAGATAGACACGTGTGGGTGAATGTTTATAAAATGAAATTGGTAAAGTTAACACGTGTCAACTAGCCGACATGCAAGGCACGTGGGTGCCATTATCAAATCTTATCCTTTAACCAGATGGGCGCATCATATTAAAGACTTTGCCTTGGCTGCTTTAGTCTCGAACCTAGCTAGCCATGGAAGAAGAAGCTAGTTAATCCTAATTTATGAACACAAAAAAGAATAAACATTTAATTTGCAAAATAACACGTAATAACCTATCTAATGAAAAGTGAAAAGAGGTTGAGGACAGACGGACACTGAACTGGTCCTAAAGAGGCGGGAGTTTCTCTGGTAGTGGTAATGGTAATGGTTTGCCTTTTTCATGATGAGATGAGTCAAAAGAGAGGAGAGAAAGGAAATAGGATACAATGAGCTTTGTTTGATACAGACAGAGACAAACAAAAGACATGTGGCACACGTTTGGACCAATACTAATGATTCTCTTGGAATTACATCTATGTATATATTCTTCTTCTTCTTCATCTTCCTCCTCCTTTTATTTCTAACCATATAATTATATAGTGTATATAATAAAGGAGGGGACTTTGGGACCCTTATTGTACATAGGTCCAGCCCAGCGTGTCCCCTTTTGCCCCCCCTGTTTCCCCACCTTCATACACCTCCAACTTCTAGCTCGGCTTGGTATAGGGTACACACACACACATTTATATAAATTAACCATACAATTGGTAAATTATAATACATACGTATATATATTGAATAAAATGGAAGGATGGGTACAACTTGGATGAAGCCTGAAGAGATGCATGGAAGACAGAATATAAATCAGGGAGAGAGAGGGAGAGAGAGAGCACCGCCTTATTCATCCCATAGGAAGCTCCCACTTGCTTTTGCTTCTTCTCTCAATCTCCATCAACTTCATTGCTTCCATTTTCTTTTCTGATAAATTTTCATTTAATGTTCTTTAATTGTTTAGAAGTAAATTATACGCCTCGATCCTCGTGCATGCGTGTCTTCGTCTCTCAGGCCCTCTCCTCTCCTCTATATCTGTGTCAGCTTCTTTCCAATTCTCTTCATCGAACCAAAGCCCATCGTTTCTCTCTTTCTCTGTCTCCAAGCAAACTCCATAAGTCAAGTTTGCTCTTTCCCAGGACTAAGAATCAAAAAACCCAGTTGCTAACACACCTGTCTTATCGCTCTTTTTGATCTCTCAGTCTCACTTTCTTCGACGATAGTGAACATGGAATCGTCTACTCATCATCAGAACAGCAGTTGGCTTGGTTTCTCTCTTTCCAACGATAACATGAATATCAACAACCTTCCCTCTTCTTCTGATTCATCTCAGCTCTGTCTCTTCGAAGCCTTTAACACTGCATCTTCCTCTGGACCAGGTCCTCTCTCTTTCTCTTTTTCTGACTTCGTAGGGTTTTGGTGTGAACACTTTTTTTCTGTTTCTTTTCATCTTTTTATCTTTCTGTTTTACAACAACAAGAAGATTAAACTGTTGGTAGATCACGATTAAAACTGTCTATATTTTGGTGTACAGGAGGACCAAAGCTTGAGGACTTCCTCGGTTGCTCCACCACAACTGCACCACCGCAACCACCACCACAGTCGCTGACTCAGTTCTCTACTGCTACACACGTGACTACTCTACCAAGCACTACTTCTCATGATATATATGACTCTGAGCTTAAAACAATAGCCGCTAGTTTCCTTCGTGATTATTCCACCAGTGAACAAACTGATACACAGAAACAACAGCAGTCACTGGTTCAAACTGAAAATGTTCCAAAGAAAAGTATTGACACTTTTGGACAAAGAACGTCAATCTACAGAGGAGTTACAAGGTAGTAGATGATGTCAGGATAAAATAATATCCCATCTCCATAAAATGACAATCCTTGTTTCTTGTCGTTGATTTTTATGAACGTGTGGCTTATCCGTGCTTCTTTATGTTTCAGGCATAGGTGGACTGGCAGATATGAAGCTCATTTGTGGGATAATAGTTGCAAAAGAGAAGGCCAGAGTAGGAAGGGAAGACAAGGTATTATAAACTGAAAATAATGAAACAGAAACCTTTGAATTTAAGGTCATTAATAGGTTTATGTCTAAAGTGATCCGATATTAATCCTTAACACATATGTCTGCGAGATCTGGGAGTGTAACTGGGCGTGAATATCGTTCCCGAGATACTGTAGAAGGAGACTAACTGGGTGTGAATAATGTTCTTGAGATACTGTAGAAGGAAACTACGAACGTCGAATGAATCCTAAAAGATGGCTAACAATAAATGCTGCCAAAGGCCTTCAGGGCCTGTTAAACACATGACGCCCGCATAGATTTTGTTCTTGCTCATACTTGTACTACAGTACTATGCAGACTGCATTTATGAAAGATTCTGATATGCTTTTCGTAACTTCTTTTACGTGGCATGAACACTACGATGATTGTTGCCCGTGGATGCTTCAAATAATCATCATTTGGCCATGCAGTTTATTTGGGTAAGTGGAAAGTCTTGTTCTTTTTTGTAAGTTAATTATGTTAATATCATTATTAGGATTGGAACGACTGGATTTTAATCACTGTTTTCTTAAGATTCCTTTTCTATTCTTTTTTTTTTTGGGTTATGGATGAGGTCTTTGATGAGTTTAGGAATCCCCCTAGATTCTAATCCAAAGTTCGGTTTATAATTTGTCAGGTGGCTATGATAAGGAAGAGAAAGCTGCCAGAGCTTACGATCTTGCAGCTCTCAAGTACTGGGGTCCGACCACTACTACAAATTTTCCGGTGAGTATTTAACTTAATAAAAACAAGTTCTTTACTCGACATTTATTCCAATAGTTCAGTCTGATTCACAGACGTTGCATGTATGCCATAGGTTTCCAACTACGAGAACGAACTGAAAGAGATGAAAAACATGACCAGACAGGAGTTTGTCGCTTCACTTCGAAGGTAACAATAATGCATCTTCTTTTCGTAATGTCAAATGTTTCTGCTGAAGTTAATTAGTTGAGTTGCATCGGCAACTAAGTAATGCCTGCTACATTATTTGCTCTGCAGGAAAAGTAGT
The DNA here is from genome assembly GCA_027563865.1 of Erythroxylum pelleterianum. Taxonomy (NCBI): domain Eukaryota; kingdom Viridiplantae; phylum Streptophyta; class Magnoliopsida; order Malpighiales; family Erythroxylaceae; genus Erythroxylum; species Erythroxylum pelleterianum. The sequence goes on from JAOQMR010000008.1 coordinate 1,159,782, forward strand.
GGGTTTTCAAGAGGAGCCTCAATATACAGAGGAGTTACAAGGTTGGTGTTATTTTTTTTATTTGTCAAGTAGAAGTAGCTGATATTCATATATTAACGTGCAAATCGATTTCCAGGCACCATCAACATGGTAGGTGGCAGGCGAGGATAGGTAGAGTAGCCGGAAACAAAGACCTTTACCTCGGAACTTTTAGTGAGTTTCTTGTCACGATCGATCTTCAATTAATAATGTGATAAAATGGTGTGAACAGATGTGACGACCTTTTTGGTGTGTTCAACGACTTTTCTTTTTGGTCTGAATAGGTACTCAGGAAGAAGCAGCCGAGGCCTATGACATAGCAGCAATCAAATTTAGAGGCTTAAATGCTGTAACCAACTTTGACATAAGCCGATATGACGTGAAAAGCATAGCTAAAAGTAATCTCCCCATTGGAGTTTCGGGCAAGTCCAAAAATTCCTCAGAATCAGCTTCTGATAGCAAAAGCTTTGATGGTAGCAGATCTGACGATCTCTCTTCAGCCTCCTCAGTTACTTTTGCTAATCATAGTTCACATCCTGCATCTTCCACACTCAGCTTTGCAATACCCATCAAGCAAGACCCATCTGATTACTGGTCCAATATCTTTGGATACCAAACTACCAACACTACTACTAAAACCAAGAACATCGTTGCTGTTTCTCGTAATACATTGTTTCCTTGTTCGTCCAATATTGGACCTGCCTTACAAAACCCTCCAGTTTTCAGTATGGAATACAAGGCAATTTCCTCAGGAAATGAGGGAAACAATGATAGTGGACTATTGTTTAACAATGGCTTTATGCACCAAAGTGTTCTTGGTGGGGTTAGCACGTCATCAAGTTCAATCCCATTTGCCACTCCAATTACCCTGAACAATAGTGGTGGTAGTAACGAGGGTGATTCTAGTTATGGAAGCTGGATTACTCAATCGTTACACGCTTTCCAATCTGCAAAACCTAATATATCGGTGCTTCAGACACCAATATTTGGCATAGAATGAGATCAGAAAAGCAGCGGAAGGGAATGAGAATCTGTGCGAAACATGAAAGTGAAAGGGGGGTTGATATTGGAGAATGTTGTTGCAAGCACAGATAGTGAGTGGATATCATCATCTTTAGATTTGGAATAGATTGGGTTTTGGACGACTGACAAAGTTGCATTTTCACAGGAGCTGACTCGTACGTACTAACTCGAAGTTCTTTTCTTTTGCTTCTCTCTGTATTCTATTATCCCTTTCACCTTTTCTTTTTGTTTCTTTCTTCACTTTACTGACATGAACTTACATATGGTGCTGGTATAAATGAAGAGGAATCGTTTTCCTGTCTCTGAATAATAGTCTCTCATATTTATAATACTGGGGAGAAGCATTAATGGAAGTGGGATATCAGAGCTATCAACTTACCAAAAGTAGAACGTTTTTGGTGTGTTATGATAAAACCATGTACAGTATTGTATGTAGCTGGCCTTTGGATTCTGTATAGCCTAATTTCAAATGCCTAAAGCTAGGAAACTCGCTCTTTCAAACACAAATCCGGAAATGGCAGTCAGTCCAAACCCTTGATTAAAGCATGCAGGACTTGTATCTTTGACCAAAAGCGTGACGAGCAAAGCCAAAAGTGATGAGCCAACAAACTTTAACAAGATAATAATATAGAACGGGACAGAAAATAAAACTTATTTCAGCTCATCGTAAGCTTTTCGGACGTTGTCTGTTTCACAACTTCAGTACTTGTGTATGAGTTGAGAGATTCAGTTGTCCTTTTCTTGTCGCTTACCTCTCTCTCTCTCTCTCTCTCTGATTATGGCTGTCCTCTGTACTTTCGGCGCTTTATTAGAGCTTTACCCCCACCACCACAGCTCTCTAATTTGACCGACAACTTTGACTGTACCATTATCTGTATTGTGACTATCTGTAATCCATATTACTGTTTACAAGGAAACCAGATCCTCGACACTGTATTATGAAATTTTAGCTATTTATTTTGTGAGGCTTATGTAAGCTTTATGCGGACTCTACATAAATAAATGACTGAAATTTATTGAACACAATAAGACACTATAATATTAGACAGAGAATCTGAACTCGTTTACAAGCTACACTAAACTACTAACTAGAGAGGAAAAGGATCGAACCAGCCTAAAAGTATTATTATTATTATTACAGTACATGTAAAAAAAGTGGTAAAATCAGAAGCAAAGGAATACTTCTTCTGAGGTTGATGCACGATAACATACTAACATACTATGTATCGACCCTTTTGAAAAGAGATTAAAGTTTGAATTAATTAATGTCCAGAGTAGATAAGGTTAAGTTTCTTAAGAGTTTCCTTTATGCATGTGATTGGGAAATCTTAGTTTTGGTCTTAACTAGCGGCTAAATCTACCTAACGCAGTTTTTTATACATGTGTACCTATTGAAATTTAAGTACCTAAGCTACAGTAAGCAGTATTTCTCGGCTAGAACAAAGTATTATATTGTATTCTCATGGACCGTAGTGTTCATGTGCGACTTTTTAGATTATGCAAAAAAGTATATACATGTGAATTTTTGGTTAGCTTTAACTACTAAGTGCTTGTTTGGTTGAACTTTTAGAGGATGAATAAGTATTTTTTTACCGTAAATTTTTTTTAAAAAAAATGAGTGTGATCGTATAATAAAAAAGTACTTTTTTAATAGATATAGCTTTTTTGGTAGCTAAAATACAGCTTTTTAAGAAGTTCAAATTTGGAGCTTCTTAAAAAACGCATTTTTAGTAGATTTTTCAGATCAATTAATTAGTTTATTTTTTAGCCTCTTTTATCCTTATGTTTTACACATAATTCTTACAATATCCACAAACACATCTTTAAAAATTATGTAATATTATTTATATGTTTAAATATTTATTTTTGAAATTATTTGTAATTATTATAATCCATATAAAAGATTTGGTTAAATATATTTTCATTTATGTTTCATATGGTTAAAAATTATATAATAATTAATATATTGTGCTTTGTATATTCTTTAATATACTTTAAATGATATTTATATGTATAAATAATTTTTATTATAAAATAAAATATAGTTAAAATTAAAAGTGCTTTTTATTTTTATGTTGACAAACAGTTTACTTTATGAAGTTCTTTCAAAAAAACTCTTTTTTAAATGACAGCTAAACTGTCAAATGGTTTCTTAGAAAAATTCTTCTCGGGAAAAATCTACAGAAAAAACTTTACTAACAAAAGTTTTAATGATATAAGTTTAACAAAACAGAGTTTTCATGTCAAACTCCATGGTATTGCACCTCCAAGCTCTAATTTCTTGGTTTCATGGGAGAAGAATTTGGGATCGATTAATAATTAGATATATTATTGTCATTCTTCTTCTTCAAGACTAATAATACAAATAACACATTTGAACATAACTGGAATTTACTCAAACACCATAGTTTGTACATGGAACGTGTCTAGGGTTTCTATCCAAAGCAAAGGCAACAGGCACATGCTAGTTCCTGAAAAGGCTACGTCCATAAAATGGGACAAGTATTAGTCAAATGGAACTTCTGCAAAAGTTACTCCCTTTTCCTTTTCTTTAAAACCTGGCTGGTGGGGAACCTTTTTTTTTTTTTTCAAAACCTTTTTGTTTGGAGTTTTACTCTTCTTCGGTTGTGATGATTTGTTTTTAAATTATTATAGGATTAAGGTTCTGTCTCTTGGGATGTAGACAAGAAGTCGTGATTCAAGGAATTGTATAATTATGTGTTGCTTAAGATATATCTTAAGCTAGCTTTGATCTGTATGTGCACCCCAGTTGTAATTTTGTTATATCCACTACATTCTATTTTTGGTTATTTTCTCCCTTCCTTGCAAGGCTTAGTGAAATGTATGTCTATAAATAATGATTAAAAAAATCAACCGATTCGTTTTAACTGTAAAAATTTTAAATCGACTATTTTTTAGTTCAGTTTTTAACTTATCGGTTTAATTTACTTTAATTACTTTTGATGTTAATAACCGATTAGTTTATTAATTAATCGATTGATTTTTATAAATTAATAAGTTCTTACAAACTAAAATAAATTAATTTTTTTATTTAACAATCTTTTATTAATTAAATTTTGATTTTTTTTTGAGTAAGGTAAGGACAATTTTTTTTTTGGACATTAAAACGATCATAAAGCAACAACGAAGCTAAAAAGAAGAGGTTAACTAAACCCGAAGCCAATAGGCTTTACCCCATACACCCAAGCCTAGACCTCCTTCGAATTACAGCAAACCGAAGCAACATCACAAAGAAAAATAGGACAAAGAAAACTTGGCGTCGTTGACCAAGTAAATCGATTTGCATGTAATAGAGTTACCCTTGCTAAAGAATGAGCGGCTCTATTAGCAGTTCGAGGCGTCCAAATGAAGGACAGATGCTGAAAGTGAGTCTTAAGCTTCTGGCAGTCAGAAAGCACTACACCAATCTCAGAGAAATTTGCAGAACAAGAATTAAGACCATCAATAATTTCTAAACAATCTGATTCTAACAGAACATGATTCAAATTAAGCCTTTTAAGCCAAGTTAAAGCCTCCCTTATCGACATGGCTTCAGCAAGAGTGGCATTGGCACAAAAAGGAAAATGCCCCGAAAAACCTGTCATAAAGGAACCCTGATAATCTCGAAGGATAACCCCAAAGCCTGACTTATTTCGCCTTTGATCAACCGAGGCATCAACATTGCATTTTACCCATCGAAATGCAGGTTTTTGCTAGCCTACAGGAGCCTGGGGCTTATTGGTAGCAACCTGCACCATCCCAAATGTACGTTTCGCCTCTTTCCAGTCGCGCAAGTAATCATCCGCAAAAGCCACAATAGAATAAGGAGGAATGTCTTGCTGTTTCCAACAAAAGAGATTCCGATGGAACCACAAACTCCAACAAATGGTAAGGGCTCTACCTCCACGCTCAAAGCTACCTCCACGAATCCAATCAACAATACAGTCTTTAACGTTTACACTATGAAAGGTAATACCTGAGGACGTCCATGCATGGCGAGCATGAGGGCATGTAAGCAGGACGTGATCTATGGTCTCTATAGCCCCACAACGGGAACAAGCCGGGTCCAAATTAACCCCATGCATAAAAAGGCGCTATTTACAAGGAACAAAATCATGCAAAACACGCCACGCAAAATCTTTAACCTTGGGGGGAAGATTAGCACCCCAAATGCCACTCCACGGACCCATGACCACATAGTTTTGAGTTTCCGACAATAAGGACATAGCAACCCTATAACCAAACTTCACACTATAAATCCCATTCTTAGTATGATGCCAGCAAACAATATCTGTCAGCCGGGAAGGAGATATGGGGATTTGGAAAACTAGAGACGCTTCTTGAGGAGCTAAGATACCATTTACCAAAGCAGGATCCCAATTCAAAGTAATAGGGTCGATTAACTCACTAACCTTCATATCAGACATACCCTATAGTGGACTCGAGAGCACATAGAAATTAGAATCATCAGGTAGCCAAGGATCTTAAAACACTCCAATGGAAGATCCATCACCCACACGCCACCGAACACCCTTTTGAAGAATACTTTTAGCCGAGATTATGCTTCGCCAAATAAGACTGGGATTTCTTCCTTCACTAACGTGAAGGAAATTCAAATTCGGGAAATATCTGGCCCTGAACACCTGGCTTGCTAAAGAATCAGGATAAGTTAAAAACCGCCATCCCTGCTTGCCCAACATTGCAAGATTAAAACACTTCAAGTCCCGAAAACCCAAACCACCTAATTTCTTAGGAACACATAATCTTTCCCATCTACTCCAATGGATCTTAGTACGATCAATCGAAGACGAACCCCACCAAAAAGAGTTCATCATCTTCTGCAATTCATCGCAGATACCCAATGGCAGCTTGAAAACACTCATACAATAAGTAGGGAGGGCTTGAGCAACTGTTTTCAACAGTATTTCCTTACCCGGTTTGGAAAGCAGCTTGTTCTTCCAGCTAGAAATCCTTTTCTGTAACCGATCCTTCAGAAAAGCAAAAACTTGTTTTTTATTCCTCCCAATCAGTGAGGGTAAGCCAAGATAGCGCCCGTGATCAATAGGATTGGACACCCCCAAAATATTAGTAATAGCATGTCTAACATCTTGCTTCGTGTTAGAACTGAACATGATACCCGACTTCTGAAGATTAATTGCTTGTCTCGGTGCCTCTTCATAAGTAGACAGGATATTCTTGATCCGACCACACTCACTGGGAGAAGCTCGAAAAAAGAAGAAACTATCATCTGCGAAAAAGAGATGCGAGATGGTAGGGGCACCCTCACAAATCCGAACACCAGGTATATCGCCACGCACCTCCGCTTTATGCAATAAGGCTGAGAGGCCTTCCGCACACAAAATAAACAAATACAGGAAAAGAGGATCTCCTTGACATAGACCCCTATTAGGACTAATAGGCCCCACACTGTTGCCATTAAGCGCCACCGAATACCTCACAGTAGTCACACACAGCTTAATCCAGCCAACCCATTTAGCATCAAAACCCAACCGAAGCAAAACCAATTCCAGATAACTCCAATCCACCCTATCATAAGCCTTGCTAATATCAATTTTAAATGCAACATCCTCACTTGATCCACGACTTTTGTTCTTCATGTGATGAATCAATTCAAATGCAACCATAATATTATCCGAAATTAACCGACCCGGAACAAATGCCGATTGCATGGGAGAAATAATTCTGGGTAGAATGACCTTGAGCCTGTTAGCAAGAACCTTGGCGATGATCTTATAAAGCACATTACATAACGCAATAGGCCTCAAATCTGTCATACTACTCGCATTATCCTTCTTCGGAACAAGGACAATAGTAGTATTATTTAACCCCTCTGGAAAGTCACATTTATCAAGCCACTCACAACTCTGAGTAAAAATATCATCACCAATAATATTCCAACACTTTTGGAAAAATGCCGGATTCATGCCATCTGGGCCAGGTGCTTTATCAGGGAGCATGTCCAAAATCGCTTTCTTAAATTCTGCCAAGGTAAAAGGAGCTAGAAGCTGAGCATTATCCCAATCACTCACTACCGAATTAATACATGAAAACTCATCAAAGTTATGACTTCCAATAAGAGTGCCAAACAGATTCGTAAAATATTCCAAAACAATGGTCGCCGTAGTATCATAGTCCGAGCATAAGTTACCAGAGTCATCCTTCAAAACAGAGATGTGATTAACACGCCTACGCTTTGACGCCTGAGCATGAAAAAATTTTCCATTCACCTCACCATGATTTAGCCAGAAAATTTTAGACCGTTGTTTCCAATAAATAGCCTCCTGGGCCAATAAACTGGACAGTTCGGTCTTAAGAGTCAACAAGTTTGGATCAGCTACATTCGTATTACGCAACAACTCCATCTGTTTTTTAACTTCCACAATCCTACCCCTAGTCGAGGAACCCAACGCCTTATTCCATTCAATAAAAGAATCACTACAAGCAGCAATTTTTGCCAACACACTAGGATTAACACAGCTTGTCCACGCCCCAGCAGCAACCTCCATAAACCCAGTTTCGGTTAACCATTTGTTTTCAAACTTAAAACTGCTGAGCTTTTTCACCGGAAAACCAATGTTCGCATAAAGCTTGATGGAATTATGGTCCGAATATGGGATGATAAGGCTGAATAGCTTATGATAGGAAAAATGATCAACCCAAACAGCGGAGACGAAAGCTCTATCCAGATGCTCCATAACAAAAGCATGCGAACCCCTCCCACGCTCCCAGGTATACCCACAACCAGTGAGAGGCACTTCGGTCAAATTACAGTCCATAATACAATCCCGAAATCCCTGTAAAAGAGCGCTAGGATATTCATTCCCACCAAATTTATCGGAATCATTCATTAAATTGCTAAAATCCCCCATACAAACCCACGGGAGAGAAGAAAGACGAGACAGAGATCTCAATAATGCCCAGGTGGAACGCTTGCGGTGCCTCTTGGGGAATCCATAAAGACCCGTAAACCTCCATCTAAAGTTGTCTAGACAAACAATCTCAACATCAATGTGGTTGCTCGAGTAACCCAGAACAGAAATATCTTTATTAGAATACCAAAGGAGGGTGAGACCTCCACTACGACCGATTCGGTCTACACAGAAACAACAATCAAATTTTAAACTAACACGAATCTCCTCCATTCTAGCAGAGGAAACAAGAGTCTCACAAAGAAAAAGAAAAGACAGCCTATGCTGACGGACAATATCCTGTAACGCCGTGACTGCACGAGGATTGCCCAAACCTCGGCAGTTCCATGCAATGCAATTCATGGTGAGCGGCGGGCCTCCTGAAAGAGACCGGCCGATTGAGAAGAAAATGGAGTTGTACCACTGTACGAGGAAGCAGGGGCACCACCATCGGTGTCTCCATCATTATAGTTTTAAGTCTCTCTTCGTCTAACATATCCCATGTTATAGTCTAATCTTATTAATTTGCACGACTCTAAATTAATGTTAAAATATAAAATATTCATTTTAATATCAAATATTGAGTAGAAGATTTTCAATTTCTCCCTTAGTTTATTTATTTTAAATTTTAAGTTTTGGAATTATTTTAAAATTTTATGACATTTAAAATATTTTAAAATAATTCTTGTGAATTATTGAAATATTAAACACACAATATATTTTATGTAATTATCTAAAGTAGATTGTATCAAAACTAATGGTTGAATGTTACACAAATGATTAATTTTAATTTAAAATGATTATTTGATAAAAATAAGAATAAGTTATCTTAAACTTAATTTATTTAAATATATTGTTTGAATTATTCTTTTGAAATATTTTAAAATCAATTATATGTATATTAAATAAAATTAAATACAAATATAAATTATATATTTAAGTGATTTATTTTATTAATCAAAATTAAGTAAAATGGCAAATCTCCTGTTTTGTGAAATTCAAACAAGCAGTGTTTTTAATTTCGTACCGTTCCGGCAGGTAATGGCCTAAATCCGATATCGGTACAGGTGTAGGTGGTACCGGTAAAAAAACCGGCAGGTATCGAAAATTTTAAAAAATTGGGGGACTTTTTTGCAAAATTTTCAAAATTTCCCTCCCTCCCTCCGACCTCTCCTTCCCCCCTTTTTTTTTCAAAGTTTTTAAAATAATAATAAATATTTTATTACTAATAATAATTATAAATTAAATAAAACT
>JAOQMR010000008.1:1176714-1199429 GCA_027563865.1 Erythroxylum pelleterianum
ATCCAAATCCATATCCACATCCATTTTTTAACATCCATTTAAAATCCATTTAAAATCCATTTTTTAGCATCCATATCTATTTTTTAGGGTCAGGTAGTACGGATATGGATCGGGTTGAAAACCCATTGCCATCCCTAGACCTGACTCTCTTAAGACCTTAGCTTGTACAGAATGGGTGAAAGCTCACTCATGTGAGGCTTCAGTTGTCCTTGAACGTGTGTCGTCCTTGTTGTGAATTGTGATGTGTTGTTTATATGATATGGGGTCGGCGGGTGGTGGGGCTTGGACGTATTTGCCGCCCCATATCCAATTCGGTTGGATGGTTATAAGATACAATTATTTGAGTCTCTCAAGCTTATCAATAACACTCATTAATTAAGACTCTCAAAACACAGTACAAATGTAAAGTTTTCTAAGCAGCCAAATTTCAACCATTCTCATCTTTTCTTCTCCAACCACTCCGTAAACTTTGAAAATAATGTCAATGACTCGGTGCCTAGTTTCTGCTTCCAATCTCTTTCTCCTTACGAGCATTGCAGTCTCGATAACTACTACTTGATCTACGATTTTCTTGGCCAATGTCGTATGCTTTTTGGAGTTTGGCTCTTTTGCATGCTGGCCTCAAATTCCCATACCGGACATGGCTACACCACGTATTAGCCTTTGCCAACATCTATCTATAAAATGGAGTAGACCAAACTATATTAAAATCATAATAATGATAATATACGTGATGCACGTTCAAATCATGTATCACATTGTTACGCAAACAAGCTGTTGGTCAACTTTCTGGTAATAATATTCGTACTTGAAAAGTATATTAAAAAATATGTCATGTTTTTCGTGTACAAGTTAATTGGAACAAAGTTTAATTGATTAGTCTTTAATTTAATACAAAATTTTAAGTTTAAACTATCAAACTTGACGAAATTAAATTTTATTTTTTTTACAAAATTATAATTGGATTTAAGTTTAAATCCATTACTATTTCTAAATTTAATGAATCACATTTTATACATAAAATTGTAATTTTTTTCACTACGTCAACCATAAGCTCTAATCCACTCTCGATTGACTAAAAAAGTAAACGTATTCAACGCATATGATTCTCTACTTTGCAAGAGTTTGGAGAGGGTTATAATGTACGTAGTCTTTCTTTTGCATTTTTACAAAGAGATTATTTTTGTGACCTGAAATACCCAATGGTTACAAAGGAACAATTTTATAAGTTGCTTCAAAGTTCACACTCTCCTGGTGGACTAATTAGATGGAACTTATTAGTATATTGACCGTCCGATCAAAAGATGAAACTTGCAATTGGACCATGTTTGGAATCCGAGTGGGATGCTAGTGGATGCCCTTCCCAAAGCAAACATTGATAAACTAATTAAACGGAATCTATTAGTGTATTGACCGTCCGATCAAAGGATGAAATTTGTAATCAGACCATGTTTGAAATTCGAGTGGGATTCTAGTGGAAGTCCTTCCCAAAATAAGTATTGCTACCAGCTGTTTCAAAGCTCACTTTTACTTAATTGACTAATTAGCTGAAATTTATTACTGTATGGACCGTCCGATCAAAAGATGAAACTTGAAATCAGACCATGTTTGGAATCAAAGTGGGATGTTAGTGGTGGTCCTTCCCAAAACAAGCATTAAAAAAGCAGCAAAATATATTTTGTTTTATCCACCAAGAAGAACCCATAAAATTTCCTTGGATGTGTATAGGCATTTTCATTATGTCGGCGTTCAATTACATTAACCCTTTATCTCAACTAATCCCTTCGTGGCTCGTTAGGCATATGTCACTTTCTCTACCGTATCATCATTTAATTCAATTTAAAAAAAGCCTCACCAAATCTCCTACGGTCCAATCAATGTCCCCCACGTACATATCCATCCCACCAATTGTTATAGGAGGTGGGTGTAAATCATGTTACCTTAGCACTCCTTTGTTCTCACATCTATATGCAGAGACCAATTAGGCATCTCTCTAGCATAATCATAAACCAATAATTCATTTTTCATGTCCAATATTTTTTATGAAAAGACCCATTTATCAGCATGCAGTGAAAGAGACCATGGGTAGAGTAGAGTCACACGTTATATTGCATAACATCCTATTTTACTATTCTTGTTATTTATTTTTCGAAATGGAGAGTAATATATAAATATATATTATTTATTATTACCGATATTGTGCAAAAGGAACAGAGGGACCACTTCAACGCCAACCAAACCGTATGGCAACCACAAGTTATACATTGACCACACCTGACCAGCTGGCTACGTAGCAAAGTTTAATAAGGATCACACAAAGCAACGCTTTATTAAACTATACTTATTACTCATATAATTGACCTCTAAGTAGTTTTTAACATGTCACGTGTTATACAATTATCCGTACTCAGCGCGCAATAGTATTGGTTTGATTTTTTTATAATTATTATTTTCCAAGTTGTAAATATAATAACTAGGGAAAGCCTAATTATTAGAGGAGATTCCATAAATTTTAATTGCAATAAAATATTAAATTATAAACCAAATAAAAATAAGAAATTATACATTAATTTAATAATTATGTTTAGGATAAGAGATTTCGTTGTTGTTATAATTATTTAAATACCAAATATGAAATAATTACAAATAGCGAGTACGTATTTAGGCCCCACCATTTCGGGTTCTGCTAGGTCAGGCGCGGTTGAGTAGTAACAGAGTGGTTTAGATTTTACCCAACCACCCCTTAACTACTTGCTCTCATTGGTACAACAGAAAATATATATATACTAGAATATACAACTCCCCACAAAGGCAAAAGCAACCTTTCGGCCCCACCAAGTCCTTTTCTTCTATAGTCCATGCCACTATCTTGACAACAAAAGCCTCAAGCTTGAATCCTGGTTAAGCTGGCTTAGAAGAGTGTCTCTTCAATTTGCTTCAGATCACATAAATACAATGAGATATCAGTTTCTGGTGCACTCATGTACGATTCTTTTCTTGCCTACGAGGTATTTTAGGCGGGTCTTAATTATAAAAAGATACCTTTAAGTTATTCACATTCAGACTAATTTTCGTTCGAACCGGATAGGTCTCTTGCGGGAGGTAAAACTTTGACCCTAAATTTTAAACGGCTGCATACATGAGAGGAGTTCGAATCCACGACTTCACTTAAACCAGGAGAGCCCCTTACCAATTTACGTGCGCCTCGGGGTTACACTCATGTACGATTCTAATCACTAAACAAAGGCTGCAATTCTATTCCAAGTTTAGATACTCGTGATTGCTAACTTTTTGTTAGATAGAACGTGATTGTGTGGAAAAGTTATTATTAATTATCGGAGTCAAGTTATATGTTTCATTTTAATAATATTTATAAGCTTAGTTTTTTTAAGTTATTAAAATAATTTGTTATTTTTCAAATTACCAAGATAAGATAATAACCCATAATTAGTATATACGTAAAAATAAATATACCAATTGAACTTCTCTTAAAGTTCTGATTTTAATATTTATTTATTTTTTATAATCGTAATATAAACTTTGATTAAAATCAAATTAGTTTGGATGATTTGGCTGTAAAAATTTGAACCAGTTAATTTTTATGTTTGATTTTTAATTTTTCAATTCTATTTATTTTAATAACCCTTATTGTTAAAAATTAATTAATTTTTATTTAACAGTCTCTCTTTTTAATTAAACTTTAAATTAAGAACAATATCCTTTATTCTTATTTCAAATTATTCAATTTTATTCAATCAATCGATTTTATGACAATCTCATACTAATTAAACTTTAAACCTTATATCTTGCTGATTTAACTTTCGGTCTAGTTTTTAAAAAATTAAAAAGAATAATAAGTTTCTGCTTATTACTATTTATTTTAAAAAATTCCTTTATTTTGGTAAAATATAACTTAAAATCACAAAAAACTAAGAATATAGTAACAAATAAATCTTTAATCATATGAGAAAAATAATTGGGACATAAGTTCTCAAGAGGGAAACATTGAGATTTCAGATACTTTTGTGTTGAATAGTTGACCATTAATAAGAAATAAAAAGGAATAAAAGAGTAAATGTGAAATTAGAAAAAGGTAATTCTGGCTATTTCGTGTTAAAGTTATTAAAATAATTTGTTATTTTTCAAATTACCAAGATAAGATAATAACCCATAATTAGTATATACGTAAAAATAAATATAACCATTGAACTTCTCTTAAAGTTTTAGTTTTAATATTTACTTATTTTTTAATTAAAATTGAATTAGTTTGGATGATTCAATTGTAAAAATTTGAACCTGTTAATTTTTATGTTTGATTTTAATTTTTCGGTTATATTTATTTTAATAATTTTTATTGTTAAAAATTAATTAATTTATTAATTAATCAGTAGATTTTTGTAAATTAATCAATTTTATAAACTAAAATAATTAATTAATTTTTATTGACCATTAATAAGAAATAAAAAGGAAAAAGGAATAAAAGCGTAAGTGTGAAATTAGAAAAAGGTAATTCTGGCTATTTTGTGTTTGGCCGTATTTGAGAAAATACAGACACAATTAATTAATTTTTATTAAAAAATAATAGTTTTCTTTAATGAAAAAAAAAATAGTTGAAACTTGAAAGTGCAAAATTGGACGCAACATGGAATAGGTAGGGACGAGGCGTACAACAAATACAGCAGAGCTGATTTCCCAACGCAAAATAGACAGCTCTCTCTGGTGCAGCAGAAAATAGTTGATAGGCCAAATTGCCCTATCGCTCCCTGCCACTAGTACGATTGTCCCATGTTTCACTCTCCCCTTTCCTCTCCACTCTCCACTCTCCAGGCTCAGGGGACTCTACCCTACTTATTTATCACTAGGATAAGTCAAACAAGAGGGAACCTTCCTTCTTCAAATAGCTTAACACTCACTAATATTATCTTTTTAAAAAAATCATTTAATATTTGCTTTAATTGTACTAAATTGGCACAGGGATTGGGGAATGAAAGAATACTTTCTTTAATAATTCTTTAATATTATTTTGTTAACAATAATGTTTTAACCAGCTAAATATTGATTATTTTTAATTTAAAGTTTAATTAAAAAAGAGATTATTAAATAAAAATTAATTAATTATTTTACAAAAATAACTTATTAATTTATAAATTAATTGACTTTTAATAAAAAAGTTATTAAACTAAACCGAATCGCAAAATTAAAAACAAAGTGAAAAATTGACTGATTCAAAGTTTTCACACTCAAATTATTCGAACTGATTATATTTTTTAATCTTAGGTTAAAACTATAATTTAAAAGTAAAGATACCCATTTTTAATTTGATGTGCATTTAAGGAAAATTTAATTTTTATTATTAAAATATAATTTAAAAATCACTAATTCAAATATGATTAATTTTTATTATAATTTGAGATTGAAGATCCAAAGTGAATATCTTATTAGTTTGGATCACAATCTAAAAGGAGGGGAGTTAATAGTATATATGTATTTTTTAAACTTTTGGTGTGTAACTTATGCCAATAATTCATTATGTTACTGTCAAATTTTGATTATGCATTAATTATTTATTATTTGAAAGTTTGAGAGAACGTAAAATAAAATAATTATATTATTATAGACATAAAGGAAGATGGGGAGGGTATAAAAGTAAAAGAAGACATGCAGGCAAGCCGCTTGGTACATGTCACTATTTATTTTCTTCTTCCTCATCATCTTCTTCTTCTCTTTCTCTTTCTCTTCAGTCTTCTTCCCTTTTTTTCTTTGTTTTTTTATAGTGTATTTAGGTATTTTCTTTTATGCACTCGGCCCTAGCGAACCCACACAACAATATTAGTACTAGTCGTCCTCGAATCTCTCCTTTCACTACACCTTCGGATCCTGAAAACAAAAGCGAGAGGACCCATCAGCCCACACACTCACTCGCACACGCAATCAAAACTCAACCTTTACATATACGAATTTGATGTATATCTATCATCTATTTTATCCATCATCATTCATTTGAGCGAATAGAGAAGCGAACCCCGTCTTTTGGGTCGTGGATTCGCTTGTTGTGGTAGAATTCCAAGCACCCGTTTCCACGTTTCTTCTCCTTCACGCGCACTCTCTGTGTCCTCTTTTTTTGCTGTTCTTTTCTGGGTTTCGTTTGTTCTGGCCTTTTTTATTTTTTTTTTCTGTTTCTGCGTGGTGTGTAGTGAGAATTTTGTATCTTTTTGCAGGCTGGGTGTTGGTGATAATGTGGTGTGCATAGTGGGTTGTTGTTCTGCTATGGATTTGTCTTTTGGGGGTGAGTTATTTTGTTTAGCGTTCAGCTTTTGATTTGTTTCTTTGATTCAATTCTTTCGGTGCTTTATGGAGCTTTGAGACTCATCATGCAGCTTCTGGCTAGTAAAGGTGAAATCTTTAATTGCATCTGGGCTTTGTAGCAGAAATTGATTTAATTTTTGTTCGTTGTTTGAAGTTCTTTTTGGTGTTTATAACGATTATTTGTATTGTTATTTGGATGTGAAGAGATTTGCAGATCTTTGGTTGTTGATTTTTGGATAGTGCTAGGATTTAAGTTCAGCAATCTCGTGATAACATGTAGAGTAGAGCCTAATATGGTGGGTGAATAGCTGAGATTGGTTAGCTGCATTTTGTCTCTTCGGAAAGTAGCTGTTCTTTATACAATATTTTATCCCTGCATTACATGGATTTGGTAATACTTGCCATGGAACAAGCAAGCTCATGCTATGAAAAGGGAATTTTATCTTTCGGTTGTGGTGGCAGTGAGAGGATTGGGAGGAGGCATATTAAAGTCAAACCAAGTTTCTTGCGAATCTTGAGGATTTTTTTTACACGATTAGTGACCCTTTAACCCATTAGATCGGGTCACTTTGCTAAAATCTATATTATGTGATGTAGTTGGAACATCTTTGTTAATGCAAGTCAACGCCATGTACTTTTTCTGGTTCAACTTGTTTTTCGTTGTAGTTATTTTTTAAATAAATGAATGATAAGAAACTAAGACCATGCTTTTGACAGGGGCTTTTATCTGTGTGAAAGCAGAGATAAGTTGACTTCTTTCTTGGCATATATTTAGCTGCTTTCGTGTTTTTGCTTAGAATGTAGTCTTTGATAAATGGATTCCCATTCACTCAAAAATTCTTTCCTTTTCTTTCTCTGACATCGTGGCTTTTGTATGGTCTGTTGGTTGACTTACATTTCCTCTTTGTTGGCCTTAGGAGGTGCACTTGATCCATCAAAATGCAGTAAGTTAAGCATGGATGAGAAAAGAGAACTTGTATACCAACTATCAGAGTGGTCAGGTACCCCTGAAATGCTACAGTCATGGAGCCGCCAGGAGATTTTGCAGATCCTCTGTGCAGAGATGGGAAAAGAAAGAAAATATACAGGTTTGACAAAGTTGAAAATCATAGAACACCTCTTGAAAATTGTTTCTGAGAAGAAATCGGGGGACTCGGGGGCTGCACCAAATGCTGACAAAGAATCTTCACCTGCACTTGCCCAGCGAGCTTTGAAAAGGCAAAGAAAAGCCGATAACCCATCACGATTGCCGGTTGAAGTAAACTATCAGTTATCTACCAACAGTGGCGGTGAGTTAAGTAACACTGTATACTGCAAAAACTCAGCCTGCAGAGCTACTTTAAGACAAGATGATGTATTTTGCAAAAGGTGCTCGTGTTGCATCTGTTATCAATATGATGACAACAAGGATCCTAGTCTGTGGTTAATTTGCAGTTCAGAGCCTCCATTTCAAGGCATTGCCTGTGGCATGTCCTGCCATCTTGAATGTGCCTTCAAACATGAAAATTCTGGCATTGGTAAAGATGGATGTCATGGGAAACTTGATGGGAGCTTCCGCTGCATAGCATGTGGAAAAGTGAATGACTTGCTTGGGTAAATATTCTCTTAACTATTTGTTTGCATGTGTTTGTCCTTCTTGCTACGCCTAATTATTGATAGTTTGCATATTTTCTTATTCTTTGATGAAGTTTTTCTAAATTGCACTTTTGTCGATATGGTATAAAGCCATTGACATAGAAGTGCCTCAACTCTTCACTGTTGTGATTTGTGAGTAGCTCAGCTAGGATGGAGAAGAGATTGGTAGGAAGGGGTTTGGCTTTGGTACTTATTGTTATCTCTCTAATCTTGTGCATCGGTTGATGTGAAAATTTAATCTTTCGGAGAGCTGAGGAGTCGGATCCAGCATTCTTGATTAAACTTGCACAGTTCCATTTGTAAAGCTCAGCAAATTTTTAAACAAATTTTCGGATACCAGGATATAGGATTAGCTTGTTATAATATCAGAATATATAAGGTGTTAATTAGCAAAACTCTATCCCAAGTGATTTGTTAGCTAATGTTGTTTAATATAGGATTCATTTGTTACAAATTCTTCTCTTTTTGTATCTGATGTCCAGATATTTGTTTTCTTTGAAAACTAAACATAAATGTTAATGTTACTTAAATGAATGCAGATGCTGGAGAAAACAGCTGATAATGGCAAAGGACACTAGACGCGTCGACATACTATGCTATCGCGTGTCCCTGAGCCAAAAGCTTCTGAATGGAACTTTAATGTATAAGAAGCTCCATGAGATTGTGAATGAAGCTGTGAAGAAGCTTGAAGCTGAGGTGGGTCCACTAACTGGCATTCCAGTTAAGATGGGACGAGGCATTGTGAATAGGCTTTCTTCGGGACCAGAGGTTCAAAAACTTTGTGCTTACGCTTTAGAGTCCCTAGACAAAATACTTTCCAGTAATATTTTGCTTCCACTGCCTGATCCTAGGATTAAAGGTAATAATTCTTCTGCACTTTGAGCGTGCCTATTGACCATATTTAACGAATAGAGTTATGACACTTGTTCATGTCGCACAAGTTCATGTTGCACTAGTTTGATTTAGTTTTATTTAGTTAAGGACAGCTGAATTTCCTGACTTTTCATTTTGCTTTTGAGGCGTATGGTTGTTATGCTGTGAGTGATGGAAATTCTTTAGGTTTTTGCTAACAGATATTTGGTGTTTGTTCTGCATATTGGATTGTCAGTTGATTAATTTCTGAGGACTACCACATACCTTCTTTCTTATTTGATTTTATGAATTTTCAGATTCAAAATCAATTTCTCCAACTGCAATCAGATTTGAAGACGTCTCTGCAACTTCTCTTGCTGTGGTTTTGGGTTCAGAAGGTTGTTTGTTTGATACAGTTGTTGGTTACAACTTGTGGCATTGTCGGGCTTCTGATCACGATTATCCATTAGAACCGACTTGCACAATACTTCTTCCAAATAAAAGGTTTATTGTCACTGGTCTGTCTCCGGGTACGGAGTACTGTTTTAAAATTCGTTCATTCAATGATTTAACTGAACTTGGAATGGTTGAAGTTCATTTCTCAACTAGTCCTCTGGATGAAGCACCGAGCTCCTCAGTGGTAGAAAGAAGTCACAGCCCAGCAACCAATTGTAGTAGCCTATCTAATCCCTCTTCTGTGGAAGATGAAACTAATCACAATACACCATGCAGTGAGCAGATTGTCAATCGGGCAGACAAATATCATGGTTATTCTAAGGACGGTGATAAAGTCATATCTGCTAATATGTCGAATGGCACTATAAACAGTGCTTTCATGGGTGAAGAACGGACCCAGGCAGATGCAGTCCCATTGTCAGACGACGAACATGCTGTGCGAATAAATGGCTCCAAGCCCACTGTGCAGAAGCTTGATAGCAAGCATTCATCTGAGGTCCAAATTATGGAGGATATGAGAACTGATTTAGATGTCCCTATTCGTACAGGCATGGAATGTGTTCCATTTGTGGGTAATTTAGATGCTAGCTTGCCTATCACCCCCTGTAAGTTGGAAATACTCAAGGACGTGCAAGGAAGAACTGCAAGATCCAAATCCAGCAACAGGGATCTATTGATTGGGACATCGAAGGGGGAGGGGCCACAAGATGGTAGCACATCAAATAAGAGAAATGGTGAAAGTCGAGATGAGGAATGCACAGCGTCAGATAGAGATTTCGAGTATTACGTGAAGGTAGTCAGATGGTTAGAATGTGAGGGTCACATCGAAAAGAATTTTAGGCAAAAGTTCCTTACTTGGTACAGCTTGAGAGCTACTCCACAGGAGATAAGAGTTGTGAAGGCATTTGTCGGTACATTTATCGAAGACCCAGCATCTCTTGCAGAGCAGCTTGTGGACACATTTTCAGAATGTATTTCAAGCAGGAGGTTATCTGTTGTCCCAGCTGGTTTCTGCATGAAGCTTTGGCATTAGCAGTTCTTGTTCTGTGTTTTATTACTGGGCCAGATAGGTTTTGCATGCAAATCCACGAGGGGTTTGTGTGGCCGTAATTCTTTAGACCGCCATTTAACATTCTTCTTAATTCAGACTACCTGTCATTTACAACTATCATCAGCATTTGCCATTCTTATGATGTAAGAATGTCGGAATTCATTTTGTTCTATAATACAGTGACCATCTCATTCATCAACAGTTTGAAGTCGAGATCTTTTGCATGTAGAAATATTGGATAATTTGACATCTGTGTTTACTCGTTAGAGATTTAAGCACTAGATAATTCACATTTCGTCATCGTATACACAATTTGCAAATCGTATAGAAAGATTGGATGCTTTCATTCGTCGACGACCTTCTCCATGACCCGAATTCTCGCAAATCCTCCGATTCTTGCGCTTATAGAAGATTGCAAAACCTTGAAGCAGCTAAAACAAATCCATGCACAAGCAATCACCAGTAATTTGGCTGCTTTCACCTTCTTAACCAGCAAAGTTTTAGCCTTCTGTGCTCTTTCTCAACATGGTGACATAAAGTACGCGCGAGCTGTTTTCCATCGAATCCAGAGCCCCAAAGCTTTCCACTTCAACACCATGATGATGGGTTTCAGTCAAAATTTGCAATTTGAAAATGGTTTTTCACTTTTTGCCCATATGCGTCGTAAGAGCATCGAACCAAATGCTCGCACCTTCACGAGTTTGGTTAAGTGTTGCGTTTCATTATCTTGGCTTGGTCAAATACGAAGCCAAATTCTCAAGTTCGGGCATAGTAATGATGTTTACGTGATTAGCTCCACTATCAGTATGTACTCCAAGTGTGGAGCAACGAGACTTGCTCGTCAATTTTTTGATGAATGTTTAGATAAGAACGTGGTTTGTTGGACTAGTCTGATTAGTGGGTACTTCGGGAATGAACTGGTAAGTGAAGCGCGTGATGTGTTTGATGCAATGCCGGAGAGAAATGAAGTTTCGTGTAGTGCAATGATTTCTGGGTATGTGTCGAATGGTTATTTCGATGAAGCAATTGGGTTGTTTCGAGAGTTCAAGAGTCGTGGTAACGTGATGTTTAAAGGGTCTCTTTTGGTCAGTGTTCTTAATGCATGTGCAGCAATAGGAGCTCTTGAAGAAGGGAAATGGGTTCATTGTTATTTAAATGATAATGGTTTTAAGAATGATCTCAAGATAGGAACTGGGTTGATTGATTTCTACACTCGATGTGGGTGCATAAAAGAGGCGGTTGAAATTTTTAGAAAGATGCCACATAAAGATGTAATGACTTGGAGTGCTATGATCTTGGGTTTGGCTGTGAATGGAGAGCATGAGATGGGACTTGCGTTATTTTCAGAGATGGAAGAATGGGGCCCTAAACCAAATGCCGTAACTCTTGTGGGAGTTCTCTCCGCCTGCAATCACAGAACTCTGGTAAGTGAAGCATGGCGATTCTTTGGACGTATGACTAAGGTTTACGGTATAACACCTTCAATTGAGCACTATGGATGCCTGGTTGATGTTTTGGCTCGCTCTGGGCGAGTGAAGGAAGCAGAAATAGTAGTCAATACCATGCAAATGAAGCCAGATGGAGCTATATGGGGATCTTTGCTTAATGGATGTGTGGTGCATGGCCACATTGAGGTTGGGAAGAGGATAGGGAGGAATTTGATCCAACTAGAGCCTCAGCATAGTGGACGGTACGTTCTGCTAGCAAATATGTTTGCCAAAAAAGGCAACTGGGATGAAGTATTGAAGCTAAGAGAAACGATGGAGGAGAGGGGAGTGGTCCCTGTTTCTGGTTGGAGTTTCGTCGAGATTGATGGAGTTGTTCATAAGTTTCTTGTAGATGACAAGTTCCATTCTTATTCAAGTGACATGTACGAAGTTGTGGATAAACTCAGTAAGCAAGTTGAGTATTATTTGCTGCTGGATGAGTGCTAATTAAAGGGCTAGTCAAGCCTGGCTTTAGGCGTCCAGACCTCTGATCACCCAATTGCCATCAGTGGTTAAAGAAGAATAAAAGGTTGTGGGGTAGGTCAGGAAGTTGTTTCCGTGTCTTAGACAGCTGGTATCAAAACCCTGATTGACAGGGATTAGCTGGCGGGCTGAACATGCCAAGTGTATTGTGGCCAGGGAGACAAGGCAAAGCATGCAGGAAATGGTGATGAAACCAAAGCTGCATAGTCCAGTACAGCTCTCTACTTCTCGTAGCCATCGTCCTCCTACTAGCAGCGTCCTAAAAAACCATACATCAGCTGACAGGTACCCAAGCCAACGCCTTTTGTCTTTTCCTTGAACTGTTTTTATCACCATCCCATATATACTTTTTTAAGCCGCTTATACTACCAAGTTGCTCTCTACTACTCCCCCCTTACTCATCTGTACTTTTCTCAGGACATCAGTGTCAAGAAGATGTCTGCCGGAGTCTTTACAGCTCCAGTTGCCGGAAGTGGTTATCTGGGTTTAAAAGCCAGCTCATCAAAGCAGCTCTTCCCTGTCAAGGATTCCATCACTTGGAGCCGCAAAACTGTTTCCAATGGTTCTAAAATTCAATGCATGAAGGTAAAATTGGCTATCCTGCACTGTTTCAATCTCATAGGCATCCTTTTTAAAAGATCCTGATGTGCAATCTTATTTCTGGTTTTTGCGTGTCGTTCTACGCTTGCATGCTGTGTTTGTTCACCAAATAAGACATGGAATCCAATCAATAACAAGAAGTTTGAGACCCTGTCCTACCTTCCTCCTCTCTCTGATGAATCAATTGCGAGAGAGATAGACTACATGCTTAAAAAGGGATGGATCCCTTGCCTTGAATTTGATGAGGTAATATCTTGCTGGTGCTTTATTTCTATCTCAATTGTACTTGTACAAATTAGTAGATTAAACCCCTGGATAAGTGATATTGATAATATACTTGCTTGGATGCCATCTTTTTCTGCTTGTGATAACATACCATTAACTGTTAATAATGTTCACTGGTTTGGTAGATGGGGCATGTGCATAGAGAGAATAGCAGGATGCCATGTTACTACGATGGAAGGTACTGGACATTGTGGAAGCTGCCAATGTTTGGGTGCAATGACCCCTCTCAAGTCCTGAGTGAAATTAGCGAGTGCAAGAAGACTTACCCAAATGCTTATATTCGTTGCTTGGCATTCGACAACAAGCGCCAAGTCCAGTGCATGGCCTTTGTAATCCAAAAACCCACCATCTCCACCGCCTAAACGGCACTTAATCTCCTGTATAATGCGAATAACTACAGTGGACTGGATCTGTAGCTTGTTTTACGGAGATTATAGTATCATTAAATTACCAATAAGGTGTTTTGTTAAATGAGTTCTGTTTGTTTATTAGTTAAATTGTTTGTTCTGAGATGATATGATAGCAAGCACATGGTTTTGGAGGAGAAACCGGAGAGAGCAGCCATGGTTTTGCTCAAGTGGGTCCGAGTTAGATTTTACTAATCTTTTGTTGACGCCAAGTGGCTAAGAGATAACAAATCATTTTAAGTGGGTGGATGGATATTCACTTTAAGTTCTTACTATTCCTCTCTTTTTGTAATGTAGTTGAAAGAATAGTTCTGAGGGGATTTTGCTGTGCCATGCCTGAATCTATCCACTACTTTTTTTTTTCCCTCACTAAGATATCCAGGATTGTCCAGGATTTCAATCATGAAAAGAAACTTTTAGGCTATTTACATTTGGATTAATTCTCACTCAATCATATAGGTCCTTTATAAGAGGTAAAATTTTGGCCTCAAATTTTAAACGGTTGTATACATGAGAGCGGTTTAAACCCGTAACTTCACTTAAGTCAAGAGAGCTCCCTACCAACTCACTTGCGTCTTGGGATTAATCTATCTATCCTCCACTTTAATCTAAAAACGAAGATTTTTAAAGTGAAAAAAGTTTGATGTTATTAGTCTAAAGTATACGTTATCATGCATAATTCTTTGCTTTGTGGAAATTTGAAGAGAGTCGTAATATCTAGTTGATTCTTTGCTTTGTGGAAATTTGAAGAGAGTCATAATATCTAGTTGAAATTTTGTTGAGGCGTTAATTTTAAAAAAATTCGATAGTACGCAATCTTACTCTTATCAAGTAAAGAGATTGTTTCCAATGAACTCAAGTACAATTTGTCATGAGTATACAACATAATTAAAAATGGATGTGCATATATACGTCAAATAAAAATAATAAAATAAAATAATTAAGTAAATGTCAAATAAACATAAAAATGTAATGAAATAACTAAGTACAAAAATACAAACATACAAATAAATAATAAAAAGAAACAAAAGTGACGTTAATAATAAAAATAGGCAAGATAATACACAAAGAACACGTACAAAACATTTCAAAGATTAACAATAAAAGGTAAGACGAGAATACATATCAGAAAAGACTCGTACAAGAGTAAATTTTAATGAGGCCAAAAGGAAACAAGACTTTTGCGTGAGTAACTCTGGTCATGCCTGTCAATAGATTAATTACGCTAAATAAAAACCTAACTATGATATAAATACAAAGCAATAAATACATAGTGCACATATTCATATAACCTACAAGACTTCGAATGTTCTCTTTAAAACAATAATCATGATTCATAATAAATTGAATTAGATGAATAATTTAAAAATCCGTAATTTTAGTAAGATGTAATTGGTACAATATTATACAAATATTATTAATTTAAAATAACAATTAAAATAATTATAAGTTACTTATAAATATTGAGTTTAATTGAGCTTTTTTCTTCAATTTTTATATAGTTTAAAATTTGACCCTTAAATTGCTCATACTTAATTTTAAAAATACAAAATAATTATTCACTTTTGAACACCAAATAAATTATATAAATTTGTACTTGCATTTATTCAGGAGGCTTGGAGTTAGCCCATTCTAACTAAAATCAATGATTTAAAGACTCAATTGATTCGACCGGTTTAACCCTAAAAATTTTAAACCGTTTAACTTTTCGATTTGATTTTTTTAACTTTCCGGATCGATTTACTTTAATAACTCTTGTTGTTAAAAACTGACGAGTTTATTAATTAATTAGTCAAATTTTATAAATTAGTAAGTTTTTATAAACTAAAATAAATCAATTAATTTTTATTTAACAATAATTTTTAATTAAACTTCAAATTCTTGAAATAAGGACAATCTCTTTTAATCACATTTTAAATTTTTTAATTTTATTCAATGTTTATCCAGTTTTATAATGAAGTAATATTAGTTACAATTTTTTAACCTTAAATCTCTTAATCTTACCGGTAGACTAAAATACATTCATTTAGCTAAATTCTAGTAAAGCCCAAAGGTGAGTATACAGCAATCTTTTGGTAGTACTTGGGCCAATGTCGTAAACAGAAAAAATAAAGCCCTTAATTCTGTAAGTAAGTTCGGTGAAGAACTATATCATAACATATACAAAGTCCAAGCCCAAGTGCTGTCCGCATATTTGGGTTCACTTGTCACTAAAAGCAGAAAGAGGTCCAATGTCATCGCCTTGAGGATTCTAATTAGAGTTAAATTAACATAACCGTGAATAAATTCCTCTTTATACATATATATATATATATATATATTTATGATTTTTAATTTTAAAAATATTTAAAATTAGCATTTGCACGCGTGTGCACGGGTAACTGAGAAAGGCAGCAAGCTATCCCAATTCAATTCGTTCAAATGACTTGCACGTACTTTGATTTGATTTCTCAAAGGTCTTGCTTCAAAAGCACCAAAAGGTAGCAGTAAAACACTAAGGTAGTGTCATTCAGTATACATTAGACCCTGGGGTGGGCGTTCCACCTTTTGAGTCCAAAGTATACATTAGACCCATACTGAATTATTAATTAATACAAAAGGAGCTTCGCAATCGCATTTCGTTGTCTAGAAACGATGCTAAGGTTATTAACCCAACGCAAAGTCTAGTGAGCCCGTGACGGTGACCGTGGCCGTGACAATTATTGTTAATTATTAATTAGTAATGTAATTAATATTTATAAATTTATATATTATTTGGGTTTTTCTCACACGTGATTAGGACCACTGGGATGGGATTCCTGACTCCTGGGACAGCACTATGAACCGTATTCCAATTTCAACTCTGTAGGGTCATTCTCAAATAGATAAAATTTTGATTTTACAGTAATGGAGATTTAATTTTGACTAGCAATTTAAGGGAAACATATAATATAATATGATAGTACAACTCTGGCTGTCTCGCTAGCTCCATTTGTAGACATTGCCAAAAACAAAGTCCAACATTTGTCCTTTAAGTGGATTCGTTGGATTGCTAATAAGGCGGCTCATTCATTAGCAAAGGTAGCCTTATTTTATGCAAACTACCTCAGATGGGACGCTAGTCCTACTTCTTTATGTTCCATTTTATCGTTAGATCAATCTTCTTGTAATGTTGCTGTTGCTGATAGAGAAAGACGTATAGGTTCTGGGTGTATAGGACAAGCCTGTCGGCTTGGGTTAAATTTTTAGCCTTTCTTTGTCTTATGTTTTTTTCCTCAAAAAAAAAAAGTCGAAATCATCGTCAACACTATTATTAGATTTTGATATACTTTTAGGTCCTGAATTGTAACAAGACTACACTTTTTTTCTCTTCGATTTTGTCCTAAATCCATCACTAATGCTTTTCCTTAATTACAAACTTTGATTGTGAAAGAGTAATCTTTCTCTTTACTACCAAATCATGTATGAGATTTGTTCGTATAAAACAATATTATATTTCCTTACTAAATACACTGTCTCAAAAGTACAATTTCAAAAAATGAAAATTTGACGGAGTCTACCCATCAAATAAGAATCCTTTCCTTTTTTCTTTAATACCCTTTGGCCGTTGGATTGGCGAGAAATTAAAGTGAATTTAAAATCTATTTTTTTGGAAAATAAATTTACAGAAAGTAAAGGTATTCACATGATTTGATATTTATAAGAATTTTAATTAAAAAAATTGAGTAATTTTTATTGTAGTGTTTGATATGCAATAGTATTTCATGAAATATAATTTAATTTTAAATTTAATTTTCAATTATATCCTTACAAACCGAATAAAAATTGAGATCGTTAAATAGTGTTAATTTGTAATACAAGTAAGAAGGAAAAATATGAATTTAAAGATTTTCTATTGAAATTTCTGAGCAAAAATATCCAAAATCTTACTAACGAGTGAACAATAAGAATAGTTGAAGAGGAGGTAGAGTTTTTATATAAAAGTTGTCGTAGAGTTGAGAGAGAAGGAATGACCGAATTGGCTAATATATTTTTTATATTAAATTCTTGAGAAAAGTACTCTAAATATCAGGGAGAGTGCTGAGATTTATAATACAAGTAAAATGTTACTACTTTTTTTAGATTGAGAAAGTTTTTACTTTCCCAAGCAATGTTCTGAATACCGTACCGGACTTGGTACCGAATTGGGCTCTGGAACCGTTTCGGGATATTATAAAATAGTCCCTAAACTTTTTAAAAATTGCAAAATAGTCCATATTGATACATTATTTTAAAAACTTTGAAAAAAAGGGGAGGAAAATTTTGAAAATTTTTGAAAATTTTGCAAAAAAGTCCCTCAATTTTTTAAAATTTTCGGTATTTGACCGGTATTTGACCCCGGTATACCTTACCCCCGTACCGATACCGGTACACGACCGGTACGGACCGGTACGGTACGAAATTTAAAACATTGTTCCCAAGTATTTAAAAAAATGAACCAAATGTGATAATATAAATTTTAAGAAAAAGTACTTTTCCAAGCAAAAATTCATACCAACCGAACAAGACCTTTAAAGTATAAACAAAACTTTGATAAAGAAAAGTATAAAAACTAAAAAAAAAATTGAATTCTGGTAGAGAAAGAAAGAAATTTTAGATCTTCGTCACCAAAAGTCCATATGTTGTATCGAGCAAGAAAGAGTTAACTATGTGATGCTTATGTCTCACCTTATGCATTCTGTCACATAACATGCAATCTTTCTTTACATATTGTCAACAAAACATGTAAAGAAGGCAAGTTCTTTGTGGTTGGAGGGTAGCCAATAGAAACTTGGACCACAAGATTAAAAGGTAACACTGCCCTACCAGAGCTAAAACTCCATTAAAGCTCCTCCAAGCTTTGTTTAGTCTCAAATCTAATCAAATCCCCATCTTATTTCACAATCGATTTCTTTTACCCTTTTAGGTGAAAATTACCATAAATGGTTGATAATAACCATATTGCTTCTCTTTTCTTGACAGCAGTTAATCCATCCTTAACCTCCCAAACAGTCATCCCACGCACACATATCTACCAAGCCTCTTCTTCCACGGTCCAATAAAAGAAACAAACACCCTTTGGCTCACTCTTCTCCGTCTCTACGTCCTAAACGCTTACCTTAAGTTCATTTCACCAAGACAAGAGAGGTGAAGTACTGCAACTGCCTCTCTTTTCTTCCCTGCATGAAACAGATTGCTCTGCTTCGTTTGATACTCTGTTGCAATGAAATATATTCGCACCAACAGCTTGAAGAGGCTCTTCGCACTAAAAAGACGCAGCCTTGAAGACTTATTCCCCACCAGTGAAGATGAAAAGAGCGGGTTCTCCATGGTTTCTAGTGAACTAGAGCCTTCTCCTAGACCTACTTGGAGATGCTTCTCCTATGAAGAAATTTCCGATGCCACCAATGGTTTCATTCCAGGTTTGCTTGAATTTCATTGTTTTTTGCAGTCGAGTTTACTTTTCTTGTTAAGGTTGCACCTATGTCTGTGTGTTAGACAATCTGGTGGGGAAAGGAGGATATGCAGAAGTGTATAAAGGAGTGTCAAGCAATGGAGAGGAGATAGCAGTGAAGAGGCTAGCAAAAACTTGTTCTGATGAGAGGAAAGAAAAAGAGTTCTTAACAGAGATTGGAACAATTGGTCATGTGTGTCATCCCAACGTGTTACCACTTGTGGGCTGCTGCATTGACAATGGCCTTTACCTCATCTTCCATTTCTCCTCTAAAGGCTCTGTTGCTTCCCTTCTTCATGGTAAATTGTTTTCAGAA
This sequence comes from Erythroxylum pelleterianum, assembly GCA_027563865.1. NCBI lineage: Eukaryota > Viridiplantae > Streptophyta > Magnoliopsida > Malpighiales > Erythroxylaceae > Erythroxylum > Erythroxylum pelleterianum. The sequence continues at coordinate 1,196,045 of JAOQMR010000008.1, forward strand.
TATGGATTTAAATAGACCTTGTTCAGTTAATTCGTTTCTTGGTTGACCGTGATGTGGTCTGTCTTTCTTTACCGTGTCTTGTAGATGAAAAACTTCCAGTGATGGAGTGGAAAGTCAGGTACAAGATTGCCATTGGAACTGCTGGAGGACTCCATTTCTTGCACAAGGGATGCCAAAGAAGGATAATCCACAGGGACATCAAATCTTCAAATATTTTACTAACCGAAGAGTTTGAACCTCTGGTAAGGTATCCCATGTAAATCCTCTGTTTTCCGCATTCTTCTTGATTCAAACATTCTGTTTTTAAGCATATTACTGATAGTGTTAGAAATTATGCAGATCTCTGATTTTGGGTTAGCAAAATGGCTTCCATCTCAATGGAGCCACCACTCAATTGCTCCAATAGAAGGAACTTTCGGGTATGGACAGAGCTCTTTATATATGCAAAAAGCACAATTCTTCAAATCATATTTAGCATAACATTAAGTTGGAACTTGAGTGTTGCATGTTTCTGCAGACACTTGGCACCAGAGTACTATATGCATGGGATAGTGGACGAGAAAACAGACGTATTTGCATTTGGAGTCTTTCTATTAGAGGTTATTTCTGGGAGGAAACCAGTTGATGGCTCTCACCAAAGCTTGCACAGCTGGGTAAAATTCTCGAGAAAATTTAACAAACTCCTTCAAATATGCTGTAGTAGTTTTTTGACATTATTACTAAAACTTTATCAGGCTAAACCAATACTGAACCAAGGTGAAATTGAGAAGCTGATAGATCCAAGACTTGGAGGAACCTATGATGTCGCACAGCTGAAAAGACTTGCCTTTGCTGCATCTCTTTGTATCCGAGCATCTTCCAAATGGCGCCCTACCATGAGCGAGGTGAGTCAGCCATTTGTTGTATTTCGTACTTAGTGCATCACTAATTAACCATCAAATTGAATCAACCTAGGTGAGCACTAGGGGTCCTGTCAAGTAGATAGACATGGACCACCATGGAAATAGCAGTATAAACCTACCAGTTCAGCAAGAAACATTCATGGCTGACACATTAAAATTGCATAAGTGGTCCATTGTGTTTTTCTCCATTAGAAGGCTTATTCAATTCACATATTTTCAGAAAGAAAGCAAAAAAAGGAAAAAAAAGTACTAAACTAAAGCTTCTTGACAAGTCCGATTGCTGCATTGTTACTTGTCTTATTCATACTTCGAATAGTTAAGTACTTAGTTCACTGTACAAGGGTTTAATTCTAAAGACTTCTGTACACTTGTGTGTTTCTGATAGTATCAACTATCAAATTTGGTGAATCATTGAGCTGTCACCAATTAAAGGTTTCATTTTCACCTATTGAGACTGCAACATGTAAACTTAGATTTGGTTCTTTTATTTTTTAAGGTGTGGCTTTGGCAAATTTTGCTCACTAACAGTTAGTCAGAGGATAGTTCATCCTACCTAACTTAAATCTTCCTTTTTTGCTAAACCAAAAGACATGAAATGTATCACCCATGTGATTAGAAGATGAGAAAAATGTGATTCATCTAAATCGTTTGGGAAAGCGATTCCTGTCATGTCACAGAATACAAAATTCTCTTAAACAGCAAGCTGTAGGCTCCTTATTTTTTGGCTAGATGATTTAGGTGGTGAAGAATACACTTTGTTTGTTATAATAAACTAATGACATAAACTCCTAATCTGCCAAAGTTGTGGGGCTAATCTTGATATGGAAGATAATGTTGATATGATAGATTCTCATACGTGTTGATGTAGACAATGATTATGCAATTTTCAAGTCATTTGTTTAAGAAATTATAAATTGGAGGCCAGAGAAGATGACTTTGTTATTTAAACAAAGTTGTCTCTTTTAAGCAATGATGTCAGTTAAGACAATTTGGGAGGATTTTATTGAAGTCAAATGTTTGATATACCAAATAATGAAATCTTGAACCCTAAAAACTGTTGGCGGACAGGTACTAGAGGTAATGTTAGAGGGAGAGAAGGACAGGGAAAGGTGGAAGATGCCCAAGGAAGAAGAGCAGGAAGAGTTCTGGGGATTTGAAGATCTGGAATACGAGTGTGACTCGTCCTTCTCAGTCTCACCACAAGATTCCATCTCTGCAAGGAGTTGTTAGGCCTCAAAGCACAAGTGTTTAGGTGCTTAATTAAGCAATATCTTGGCCACAACCTTTTCCAATGTGTAAATATGAGTGTTATATATATATATATAAATGAGAGCACTCTTGCCAATATCTCTACCTTCCAGGGTGTAGTTGGATCACGACATGACGCTTTTACTGCTACATCCAAAAGCATTGATGATCGAACTCAAATTGGCACCAACTAAATTATCACTTTGTGGTACACCTTTCTAAAAGCATCAACATGTTAGGGGAAGTCTGAACAGTGAAAAGAGGAGGAACACTGCAGATTCTATGAAAATGTCAAGTATGAGGAAAAGGGTTCTTTTCGAGCATTTATAACTCACCAAAAAGATGGTGGATCGGACAGCTAGTAACTAACAGGCATAAATAAGCGGCAAGTAATTGCAGTTTGAGAAGTAGCTTTCTCTGTCAAATTAAGCATGAGTGGAAAATGACATTTTGATGATAATATTGTAATAATGCACATTGGTCGGCATACGGTATATGTATACTGTGCTGTGCGAAATGTTTCACTTGAAAAAGCAATGCTTCGTATGTTCACGAGAACTAGTAAATGCCAAAACGTACGAAACAGTTTAATCCACAAGAAGGAGACAAAATATGTCAATGATTGCAACTCCAGTTTATATAAAAAAGATAAGGGTGTTGAAGGGATTAGTTAAGTTATCATGAATGAGAAAGGGAAGGGAGAACTGAAAGCAAGTTTTGTCTATGAACTACACTGTCATGCCAGCAACAGTGATGTGGCCAAGCGATGAAGCGGTCCTAAGTGGAACCCATGCCAGGTACGAACTCCATATAATGACACAACTTGTGTTGATTGGGTTCTCGGACCGCCACGAAATGACACTCACCTCTTTAGGATGTAAAAGTTTGCTATGTTGTCGAAGCATGTGTTGTGGTAAAATACACCAAATCTGTACCTAATTGAACATTTTATGGTTTAATCACTTATCTACTACTTACCATTTCCAGTTTTTCTTTTCTTCTTAGAATGGTTTGCCATCGTAATTAAATCTCCTTCTGATTTTCTATCTCTGGCAAATTAAATAACTTTCTAGGCAGTAGTTAGTTGAACTGTCTAGACACAATTGCATGACAGCATCACCAAAAACCTTGAATCATCATTCGACGAACAGCCATTGCACATCCGACAGGAGTTACTATTTGTTCAGTAAAATATTCATCAAATTTCTTAACTATTAATGAAGTTTTCTGCTTAA
>JAOQMR010000008.1:1199529-1216066 GCA_027563865.1 Erythroxylum pelleterianum
ACATCCGACAGGAGTTACTATTTGTTCAGTAAAATATTCATCAAATTTCTTAACTATTAATGAAGTTTTCTGCTTAATTCGCAAGCAAGAAACCTTCCAGTTGAACAACTACTGATCGATAGACCAACAGGTGCATGCCTATAGGTTTGGCAGACACTGTTTCTGTACAGAGCAAGGTCAAACTGCAAGTGGGAGAAACTTCATAATCAGAAAAAGTTCATTAAATCAGTACTATGAATAACCAAGTCATTAAAGATTGTAGGAACGAGTTAAAATTTCGTGGACAAGGATTCTGCAACAAACCTAAGATGTGTCAGACCCTAACAATAATAGTATACCACATGCAAGGCCAAAAGAATAAGGCAGTTGATGAAACAGGTAGACTTGGGCTTAATGGTATAGATAATGGGGTCGGCAAACACATTACATAGTCTCCAGATAGGACTAAAGCTTTGGGGACACATGAAATTGTATTAGTTGGTGGGTCTGCTCTCTACACATAACATGTGGTTTTATGTGTGCGTTTGTTTTTGAGACAGAGGCATCTCAGAAGCTTATTTTAGTAGGGTTTTATGGTTGTTTAACCTTGAAAAGACTTTGGGAGGCTGGTATTGGTAGTGCAACGACAATAACCGATCATGCGCAAAAAGGGCGAGTGCTTGCCTGCCAGATGAGAAGATAAGCTCATAGTTTATGTGAGAAGATAAGTTTATAGTTTATGAGTGTGGTAAGTGAACTACTATGTGTGTGTGTGTGAGAGAGAGGAGGATGATACCTAAAGAATTTAGATGGATGGGTTTTGAATGTTTTTTGTTTATGTGTAAGCTATGGAGAGGGGTTAGGTATTTTTGAACCAAACTATTCTGATATTTGATTACTTGGCCATTAGAGAGATTCAGTGCTCTCTCAGGATTCAAGAGTTATAAGCATATTTAAGAGGTGGGTTGGACTGGATTTTGCTGCTGAATATTCAATCTGGAAAAGGCCGAAAGCAGAATAATTTGGCTAGTTGGCTAAAAATTCAATTCTATATGGAACAGAAGTCATGAACAAGGCCTTCTCAGATGTAGAAGGTAAGGCCAACATCATACTCATTTGCTACTCTGTAAGGCAGGAAAATCAAAGTTCAGTGTCAAAATCAAAATTGAAGATAAAATAGTGTATTCCGTTGCCGGGAATCGAACCCGGGTCTCCTGGGTGAAAGCCAGATATCCTAACCGCTGGACGACAACGGAATGCTGGTAACGTCGGAGCTAGACAAAGATGAGATGCTCTGATTAGGCAGCCCGGGCCAAAAAGTGAACCGCTCTTTTAACATTCGAGGGCCTAGTTTGAGACTTGGAAGTTGGAATTCCAAATTTTATACATAATCACAAAATTAAATTCTATTTATTAAATATAATTTTAAAATTCTTTAAATTGAACTTTATTTTTAAATCGAGTAATTGAATATACAAAATTTAATTTATTAATTGAATATACAAAATTTAAAATTTGAAATATAATTGAACGATGTTATATTTATTTATAACCTGAACAATTTTTAACAATAAAAATTATTTAAATAAAATAAATTAAAAAGTCAAAACTTAAATTAAAATTAAACATTTTCTATTAATAAGACAAATGATCATTCAACCAATGAGAACTATTTGGGGAACATGAGCTATTCCTTATCATTAGGCTTTGTAATAACAATACGGTCCATAATGTTACAATAAAATCTCTCAGGCCATTCACTCCTAACAAAATTTCCTGAGCAAAGCACCAGGCTAGCTTCCATTTCACATAGCTCTCTCATTCCAGCAGCTATCGCCTCACTCTCAGCTGTGATTCCATGCCTTCCTGCACATCAGGGACCACACTGCATCTCTTGCACACACACAGACGACCTGTATCTAGCATGTCTTCAACATCACTCCATCCCGGCTGCGGCTGTTCTCTTTTCCAGTAAAGATTCCAAAAATGCGGAGCACAATTTTGTTAAGGATGGAAGATTATGTGATGAACCTTCAAATAAAGTCTCCCATGACCTTGCTGGTGGCATGGAAGGCACCCACAAAGTCTGGTTTCTTTTCAGGCCAAATTCCGGGAGTTGTCCATAGATAGATGAATACCCAAATTTAGCTGAAATGGAAAGGGGAAATAACAAGTTAGTCTGAATTTAGAAGTGATTAACAACCAATAGAAATGGACAAGATGCAGGAAAGTCCACAACTTTTCACTTCATATCAATAAGAAACAGAAATAACCAAAAACACAAAGAAAGGTAGCTTAATAATGTGGAATGTCAATTTGAGCTACAATAGTTCATTGTCCTTTGCCAGAAATATATAAACACCCACCTGCTTCTTCCAAGTCAGGAAGACCATTACGCTGAATCATACCAAGTTCATTGCCTTCCTTCCCGTATGGGTCAAAAAGGGCATACTCATGATCGCAGTCCATATATACAAGTAATTCATGAGTTGATTTCTTGTTCACTGTATTTCCTTCACTTGAAGATTTATTTACTTGCATAAAAGAGAGGGACCCTCCTTTGGCCTGCAACATGAAACAAAATAATTACAACATGCCATTGAGCTCTATTGTATAATTCAGCATCAGCAAGGATACCCATGGTCCGAGATTTTGAAATATTAGGCATGCGATTGGGATTGCTCCAACGAAGGTCATAGGACTGCTAAACTCACCTTCTTTACCAGCCAGGTAGCTGTAGGAACAGGATCAGCTGCATTGAATAACAAGATTACACCATCTCTTCTTTCATTCGTTGTCTCATTATCTGACTCAGGAAGAAGTACAAGAGCAGCAAAACATGATGATTCTGCCATACTAGCTACAGCTGTACAAGTATAAACATAAATTTAAATCAAATGTAGGGGACAAGAATTAAAGTTTATTTCAATCACAGAGCTGCTCAATAGCTTCAGCTAGTAAGGACGAACCGACAGTGGGGGGGGAGGAATATAAGGTAGGCACTACTCCAGCCAGGAAGATGGCTAATTGCATTTAGTAATTCTAGTAGTGGCGAGCACTTCAAAATAGTTTTCCACGTGATAGAATGAGAGTTAATGACAACTCATGGTTTCGCAGTCTCATCAAACAAATATTCATATGACAAAACTCTAGATTGCCAAAAGATGGCCCAAACTCAAGCAGTTGAAAAGGATAACCAAGACTATCTGAACCATCAATTTTTTAAAGTGAAATAGACAGAAGATATCTTCAGCTCAAATGAGAGGACATTCACCTTCAACGTGAAGCTTGTATGACCAAGACATAGACAGCTTTGACATGCTCCAAACAGATAACTGAGATTGCGGACCCATAGATGCAGAAACAAGATACTCGGACTTTCCAACAAAAGAGAGGGAACCTATAGGCTGTAAAAGGTTTAGTAAAGTGATGGGTATGCCAAATCCTCAATAAACTTACACGTGTGCGTGCAGGTATATATGTTGGAAGAAATAGATGACTCCCAAAATAAGCCATACAAAGATACATTTACTAGAGAGGTCTAGAACAATATAAAATCCATGCAGCAGCTGGTAGCACGAGGACATGCTTTCTTTCTCTTTATTTATTTTTTCCTGACTTCAGAATTAGTTCTTTAGTTTCCACAACTTCAGTTTGACAGTTAGCACAGTACACTGGAGCAAGATCACATAAACATCACAACTAATCATGCTGAGTTACTCCTAGAAACTCAAACAGGCACGCTAATAACTGAAACACTAGTAATGATGACAAGGTTTAATGAATCATCAAACAAGAGAGCCTTACACCAGCTCATCTTCTCAGCCTTCTGAAGAGATTAAAAAAATCAAGATGAACAATTAGGAGAGATGCATATGTTTTACTTCAGCCAGCTGTTGGGGGAGGTTCAAATATGAATATTACATATTATTATTACAGAAGAGAAGCTAGTCACTCAGAGAATGCGCCATCTGTCATGCTTGACTGATAGTCACATAAGATATGCCTGTGCAAGCAAAGTACTAATATGTGTGCACTGATGTAGCACATGTCAGAAAGGAAAGGTAGTCAGAAACTCAGAATCACCATAAGAGTCTCTCCTATCACTGTCATTAGAATATTCTTGTCTGGGTCCCATAGCGTGATAACAGTTTCTGCAGCAACAGCGAGAACAGAACCATCTGGAGAAAATGTAGCAGCTGTCATCGGTTTCTTCCTGCAAGGAAAGACGCAGGTCAATTTGCAAGCCAAAGATCCACAATTTGCAAAGGTAGGTGTATAGTAAGTGCGTAAATGTACAACTCTTAATCAACTGAGCATATTGAAGTGGGAAAGTTCCAAGAAATAGTATATAATATAGCCTGGCAAACAGAGAAAGTACAACTCTAGATGTCTAAAAATATATTCATGAGATTCACTTTGAAGATGAATTCAGGCAACGGTAAATCCATCAACAAAAGGATCATACCTATATGAACCACAAGCATGGCAACTCCACCCAGAATTTGGCAGCAGCTGACCTTTCTGCTGACTGTCAATGTTGCATGTCCAAACCTGTAACACCAGCAAATATATGGTAGATGAATAAGAAAGAGAAGAAAACTTGAGTGGACTGGCTCTAGATACCTTGAAGTCACCACCGTAGGATGAGCTAACAGCCATACGGCGAGTAGGATGGAAAGCAATAGCTGAAATATTAGCATCCCTATACATGAAGAGAAGTAATGTTATCATTCCACTATGATACATATGAATCCTGTTTAAACTTTAACACAATAAAAAAACAAAGAAACCTTACAACTAGATAACCCACGAACACTTCTACATGAAGTAAGTCACAAGCAAACATACAACTATACACATGCAGCCACTAGCATGCAGATGATTCAAGTCAAAGTTCTAGATCACAAGGCGGAATATATTTCAAATTTGATACTCTGAAACCACAAACTTTTCTTATACTATATATTTGTGAAGAATTAATCAGGATTGTGCATGATGTTAATTTCTTAGACATTAGTGGTCACCCATTTCAATGAGCAAACATGATTAAAGATAAACCTGTGGGGTTCATAGACAATGGTAGAGAGGCTGAATTCTTTGTTCTGTGATCCTGAAACCCAAAACTTAAGACAAACCAGTCCTCCCAGGCCTTCTTCGGCAAGTTTCACTTCAGCAGTACTCATCAAAGAGCCATCTGGGGAGAGCACCACTAATGTCACGACTACCTAGACGAACAATGTAAACTATATATGCTCAGAATTTCCATGTAAAAGTAACTAATATGAATGAATACATCATAAAAGAGAAGAGTTATCTCATGGAAGGAAAAACACAAATACCGTGACTTCGTCACCCGGTTGATGATTTCTTTCACAAACTTGTACCTGAAAAGTTCATATAGTAGGTTAATCCAAACTTGGTGCAATAATAATAAGCAGACGAAATCTAAATATCCCCAACAGACACTTGATGCAAAACTAAAAGGTGTTAGGAACTTGAGAAAGAGAAAAGTGCGTTGCAGAATAGCATTTGGCTAAAGCAGAAGGTCCAAAATCACCATTGTCTTGGCAAATTAATTTTTCTAACGTATGCAGAAAAATGAACCAAATGTATAAAGGTAGAAGTGACAGATTGGTCATCATTGCCTGACTGAGAAAGGAAGGTATCTCAACAGTGACAATAAAAATGTAGATTTGATTTTTTTTACTTCTCACCATCCCAAGGCCAACAAAAAATGTACAAAAATAATAGCAATGGCCTCCTCGTTAAGTATAAATTATGAGATACTAATGTTCCAAGAACCAAAGAGGTAAACTTACGGGGAAGAACCAAGACCAAACGAAACTCTGCATAAATTGAAGGGTTAACCACTGAAAGCTTCCTCACCTCAGAAATTCCACGATCATCAAATAGGCTGTACAATTGGATGCAGTAGTTCTCTGTACGTAAGGCTGCTATGCCAGCATTGTGATCAAAGGCAACCCCACCACATAAACCTTCACAAATCTCTGGAGAGGAACAAGGTGGCTGAAAAATCCAACACAAGAACTTATAATGAAATAAAACTAACTTCCATATAAAATGGAAGAAAGTGATATCTTTGCATAGTCCCGAATTCTACCAACTTTGCAAGCACATATAGAAGAATGGAGTCAAAATGAGTAATTTGACTGAAACTTTTTACGTAACAGTTTAGGACTTAGGGCCTGTTTGGTTGAGCTTTTATCAGTAGAGCTTTTATCAGTAGAGCTTTTCTGAGAAGAGCTTTTTTTAAAAGCCAGTTGACTGTTTGGCTGTCAATTAAAAAAACAACTTTTTAAAAAGAGCTTCATACAGTAGACTGTTTGGCAACTTAAAAATTAAAAGCACTTATATTAATTTTAACTATAATTTATTTTATAATAAAATTATTTAGTGAATTAACGGTATAAACTAAATGGTTGATAGAATTAACAGTATAATATTGAAATAAAATGGTTGGAAATATTTACGGATAATTAAAGAAGTTCAATATTTTTTAAATAAAATTTATAAATATCAGTTAGATTATTTTTCATCTTCAGCTTCATCTTCTAAACTGTTCAATTCACTAAAAATATAAAATTGACAAAACAACAGGACAACGCAAGTTGTCCACTCTCTTATTTCAAGAACACTTCTTTTCCGTTTTCAATAAACTCATCGCAAGAACAACACAATTCAAATTTACAACATGAACCAGAAAAATGGAAACACAGCTTGATGACCGGAAAACCTTCCAAGAACTCTTGTCTGCAAATTTTACTCATATTACAAGTTATTCAAACACACAAACCGCATGGACACAAATAAACTAGGTTTGCGTCAACAACGCAGACGAACGCAGATGTCTGCGTTGTCGAACTTCGTTAATATTTAGGATAAATAACAAGACGAAAGAAGAACAACTAACCTAGATGAGAGGGTTTGATCAGCAAATGAAACAAAACAGAAGTCGGCAAGCAGAAAAGACAACAGAAATCGGCAAGCAAAAAAGACGTATTGGAGGTTTTTTGTTTAGCAAGATTATAAGCGTAAGTGACGGGAGTGAGTTAAAAAATAGCTTCCCGAAAAGGCTCAAATTTGGGCTTTTCTGAAAAGCTCCAAATTTTAGCTTTTCAAAAAGCTATATTTTAGCTTTTTCAAAAGTACTTTTGAAGTTTGCAGCCAAACACCTATTTTTTCCCAAAAATAACTTTTGCGGTAGAAAAAAGTACTTTTGGAGTCTCCAAAAGCTGAACCAAACGAGCTCTTAACTCAATTATTCAACCCAAGTGTAGAGATCTCCCTATTCAAGTCTATGACCATTGATTAAAGTATAAGCAATTCTCCATTGCAGATCATTATGCCCTGAACTCCATCCAAACAAGGGAATTCTACTTCAATGCCACACAAATTAAAGAGCTAGCCAACTTCTAGGAGAGACAACTTCTAGGACAAAAATTGGGCTCATTACGCAATTGTAGCACAAAAATTGGGCTCATATGGGAAGTAGCTAGCCAACTTCTAGGAGAGACATATTCAAGATAAATTCATGAGGAAGTGTGGATCTCTTTCCTATAAAAACTAAACCAAGATGCCTTAGCCAGTGCCCACGCAATATAGACTTGTTGAAGATGAACCATCTTCCTTCAAATGTAAGAATAAACCTAAGATTTTTTAAAGCAACTTCTTCATCACAATATTGTTTGATCATGGCAGATGCATTTCCACAATAAGAAAAGATTAGACCCTGGGAAAAAGCAAAAGTCTTAAATGTTCATCTCTACCTTTACTAATGCCAACCATTCTTATTCCACTATTTTCCAATTCCAATCTCCAAGCACTAGATTCCTATATCAATCTATTGAAGTGTGTACTGAAGAAGATCGGATATCTAATCATGAAACAAGCAGATGGAATGGGCCAAATGCAGCATTCAATGGTATGCTGTTCAAAACTAACCTTGACCCCTGTAATAGTCTTCATAATTTCCATGGTAGGCATTTTGAGGAGATGAATCTGATTATCTGCACAAGATACCTACAGCCATGATGTTAGGACAACCAGATGAAATAACAGGTCAGACTTGTCAATTTTGCATTTTTCTGCAGAAAGTCAAACTTACAGAGGAAAGAGTAGGATCAGGAGAATCTCTAAAATATATGAGTGGAGATCCCATACGTGGTAAAAACTTCTTCTTCCCTGTATCTAGCTGCCAAACCACAAGAACTCCTTCTTTTCCACCTAAAAAGAAAGGAAAGGAATGTGAGCATCATAAACAGAATCATGTTTTGGAAACATACCATAATTTGTTAAAGCTAGAAGAACGACAGGGAGAATCTATGAGAAAATAAATTGCAAATAAATTCCAGGCTGGCCATCATTTTATTACAAGGCTTAAAACTTTTAAGCATCTCCAGTAAAAAGGTGATTGCAGGAACTTAAAACACCTTTCAACCATCTTTTTACTAACTCAAGAAACTTCTAATAGCTGATCAATCAAAATTTTATCCATAATAATTGGATATTTTTTCTTTTACCTGAATATAGATAGGCTCCATCAGACGAGAAAGAGAGGATTTTTACTTCAGCCGGGTGCCAGTGCCATGTTGTACAAGAATCAGCATCATCGTTGCCTCTAACCCCAGGTCTGTCATCATTGATAACCACTGATCTATTACTCACTAACCCATCTACTGAAGTAAATGTTCTATTTCCAAATCCCCTCCATATCAAAATTCTCCCAGTCATATCTCCAGCTGCAACAATTCTTTGAAATGGGTGAAATGCAAGAGCTGTCAAGTTTTTTGTATGATGGAGGGTGAGCTTCTTAATCACTGCACGCTCAGAATCTGCAGCCGGAACTTTCCACATATGAATCTTCCTTTTGATTCGAATGCCAATATATTGTCCAGACGGGCTTATAGTGATAAACTCCGGTTGCCTTGTCTGTCAATAAGTATCAAATGCAATAAACCGCATACGCAACGAATGAAGTTTAACTTATCAATCAAAATAAAAATCTAATAACATCTGAAAGACGAACTCTTGAATGAAGCCTCTCATTTGTGCAAGCTTAATCTAACTGGACCTAAAATAAAAACTTGGAAAATAATGTAGAAGTTGCATCATCAAACAAACAGCATAGGTAGGGTAAAAAGAAAGAGTTTTTCTTTACCTCTGCCAAAGTCACTCCACCAACAAGGCGAGAGTCTGTTAAGTTACATTTCCTGATTTGCCCACGTAAAGCTTTAGATTGGTTTCCCTGATTTTTGGTCTCTTCAGTAGACACATAAGCAAAGAGTTTACGCTGGTCATTGGTATCCGTTGGTTGGACGGATAGAGATGGAATTACCTGAAAATGAAATATTATTATCAGAATTCACCTAAAGTTAATAATGTTTAATCAAATTAGCCCATAAGTGAATCAAACCAAAACAAAACAAGGACAGAATAATAGAAGAAGAGCTTGAAGCATAATTTATAGTACCATAGAGTGAATTGGGTACTTAATATCAATAGTCTTAATCAACTCAGGAACAGAAAAATCCCAGTAACGAATTGTCCCATCAAGCGACGCCGTCCAACAATAACATAACATCTTAGTCGACGGACTCGACGTTGGCACCACTATCACCGCCGTAACAGCCGCCGTGTGACCCTCCAATGACGTTACCTTCAAACCCCCCAGAACAAAAACGTCATAAACAATAACTACAATGAACTAACAGAATCAAGCAACTAAACTAACAAGTTCAAAGAAACAATAAGATAAATTACAACAATAAGAAAAGACCAAAAAGGGAAAAACCTGCAAACCAGTGGCGGTGCTGAAGATAGAAACCGAGCTGCCGGCGCAGACGAGAAGTCGTTTAGCGTCATTGGAGAAGGCCGGTGGGGAAGACACGTAGCTTCTGCCACCGGTCAACATATTTTATTACGAAAGCAAAGAAATAAATTTTCTTGTGAGGAACGTTGTCAAGCTTTTTGTGCGTAGGTTTTAAACTCCCCGACTTCGGCTGGGACTTGCGCTCGTACACGGCGCGGACGAATACCCTCTAAAGCCCTAAACTTGTCCAACTAAAACCCCGCCTTTTGTTCCATGATCTTATTTTGTTGTATATTATTGCAAGTAATTTAAGTGTTATTATGTCTAAAAGACTCGTAACGCCAAGCAAACCAGCGTCTTTCGTAGTGAAAGATGTGTACTTTTTGCCTTTTGGAGCTTAAAAATGTGAACTTTGTTTCTTTATTTACTATTATCGAACACTAAATTTGATTGGCTTTAAGTCGATAATAATAATATAACTGAGTTTTAGTTTAAGCCCGACTCAGAATTGACCCGAACCTTACAGTAATCCCGACCCGCAAGTTTTTGCCTCTTCTGCTCTCTTTAAGTCTTAAGCCCTCCCCAAAACCCTACTTTGAGACAAACTCTATAACGCGGCATAAGTTGAAATTTCGTTGACACCTTCTGTGTCTCTTCCTCTTACTCTTTAGCCCCTCGCAGACCAGGTGAACTATATGAACATTTTCATCTTTTCGAAAATTTTTGGGAAATAAGTTAATGTTGGATGGTATTTTGATGGGTGTTTTTTTTCTTTTTCTCGTAAACTGAATGATGAGAGTTCTTTCTTTGTATCTTGGTTTTATTTCTACATTGCAGCCTTGATACTAAGATGCTTGTTTTATTTGAGACGCCTGGGGGCTTTGCGCTTTTTAAAGTGTTAGATGAAGGGAAGCTATCTAAAGTTGAGGTATTTTCTTCCAAAGTTCACTTGTTGTCTGTTTAGTTCTGGGGAATCAACTGGGGCTATCATATGGGTGCTATGACCTCGTGTTGTGTTTGTTACGGGGGAGTGAAGAAGTTCCTTGAGCGATTCGTTTCCCTATCGGTTTCCTGTTTACTGTGACTGCTAATGCTGAATGGGAGAAATGATTTCTTATTATTATGTTCCAACTTTTCTGCGACATTGCAAAAGGATAAAACTCCAGCTTCTTCAAATTTACTTTTTTAAGTTCCATGTCTTTACGAGGAATTGATCTTGTGTTGCAGGACTTATGGAAAGAATTTTCCAACGCAGATTCTGCTAGAAAGGTTCTCTATCTTTACTTTTTTTTTCTGAAGAATAGAATTAAATTTTGTTGAGCCATTGCAATATATACGCACATGTTTATTTGATCATGTCACTGCAGTTGGTCAAGTTGAAAGCTTTTAATAAGTTTGAGAACACATCAGAGGCTTTGGAGGCAGTAACCAAGCTAATTGATAGCACACCTAGCAAAGGTCTTCGGAAATTCTTGCGTGCTCACTGTGATGGGGAATCTTTGGCTGTTGCAGATTCAAAACTTGGAAATGCAATTAAAGATAAACTGGTAATTAGCTGTTTTGTATGTTGGAATGGAATTTTATTAATTGGATTCTCAGTGGGTCATTCTGAAGTGGCTTCTAGTTTCATGTCTTTGAAATTTGAGGTGATTTGTCTTGCAGAAAATAGATTGTGTTCATAACAATGCTGTTATGGAGTTAATGAGAGGCCTGAGAAGTCAGTTGACTGAGCTCATTTCTGGCCTGCCTTCTCAAGATCTAGCTCCAATGAGCTTGGGTTTATCTCATAGCCTATCCAGATACAAGCTCAAATTCAGTCCTGATAAGGTACCCTACATGTTGTGATGGCTTGTACTTGAGTTTAACCTCTTTATCTATACCATTTTAGTTCCTCTGTTGATATTGGTTATTCAATATTATCTGTTATGGTGTTGACTGAATCTAGATTTATCATGGCATTTACAACATCTTAAGGATTGCCTAATGTGTGAAATGATGACTTAGTTAAGAAAAAATGAGGTAAAACAGACAGTTATTAGCTCCCACTATTGCTAAAAGGACTCAACTCTCAATAGTAGCTTGCATTCTCTAGGTCTTCTCTCACTTTCTGACTTCTTTACTAGAATTCCAGTCTACTGGCAACAAAATGACTGAACTTGTCTCTAATTACTCCCTTCTAGTATGCTGACTTGCCTATTGCTTATACTTCGATAATATATATATATATATGGCTTTACCATTCAGGCGTAACTTGTAAATGAATACTCATGAGCTTGGGAATTATTGGATATTGGCAAGAAGATAGTTTTTTAACTCAAGAAAAGAAGCTTGACTTGTGGAGATTCCAAATTATTTTCTATAGTGCCAATTGGATCTGCTGATTTTACAGATTTTTAATTCTTACAGTATGCTGGATTATGATTCTTATTCTATTACAGGTTGATACAATGATTATTCAAGCTATTGGCTTACTTGATGATCTTGATAAAGAGCTCAACACGTATGCTATGAGAATCAGAGAATGGTATGGTTGGCATTTTCCCGAGCTTGCCAAGATTATACAAGACAACATCCTGTACGCCAAAACAGTGAAACTGATGGGAAGCCGTGATAATGCTGCCAAGCTTGACTTCTCTGAGGTAGAGTTAGATTTCTTTCATTCCAACTTATTCTACTTCCCTTTTATTTTTTTTTTGTATTTATCTAGGATTATTTTGTTGTTTTTCTGGCTTGTTAGAAACTAAAAGCCAGCTACAGCTAACAGTTCAGTAAAATGGTTAATCATCTTTTAACCATCTAACCCAGAAACCCTCGGTCTACTATGTACAAAGAATTTATGGTTAGATAAAGAGTTCTTGTATAACTATTTCCCCTTCCACTCCTGGATTTCTTGCAGATACTACCTGAAGAGGTTGAGACTGAACTGAAGGAGGCGGCTATGATATCCATGGGGACCGAAGTTAATGATGTTGATTTGAGTAACATTCGAGAACTCTGCGACCAGGTTCTGTCACTTGCTGAGTACAGAGCTCAACTGTATGATTATTTGAAAAGCCGAATGAACACCATTGCACCCAATTTGACTGCTCTTGTTGGGGAGCTGGTTGGAGCTCGTCTTATTGCTCATGGAGGTAGTTTGCTAAATCTTGCAAAGCAACCTGGGAGCACAGTTCAGATTCTTGGTGCAGAAAAAGCTCTCTTTAGAGCTCTGAAGACCAAGCACGCAACACCAAAATATGGTCTTCTTTACCATGCAGCATTGGTTGGTCAGGCAGCCCCCAAGATGAAAGGAAAAATTTCTCGTTCACTTGCAGCAAAAGCTGCTCTGGCTATTCGGTGTGATGCTCTTGGAGACAGTCAGGATAACTCCATGGGACTGGAGAACCGGGCAAAGGTACTTTGCGCAAGTCCATAGCAATGAAATACTCTCTTCCTCCCCCAAGTGATCAATTTCAATTTCTAACCTTTTCTTTTCCCAAAAAGTAATGTCTACAAATATCATATTTGTAGCTGGAGGCACGCTTAAGGAATCTTGAAGGGAGAGAATTGGGACGATCTGCCGGATCAACAAAAGGCAAGCCTAAAATAGAAGCTTATGACAAGGACCGAAAGAAGAGTGCTGGAGCATTGTTAACTGCTGCAAAGGTCGTAGTTTCATTCAACATAAGAGTTCCTTGTTTGTTTCTATCTTATTTGGTTAAAATTGACTCTTTTTCTGTGTTGTAGGCTTATAATCCTTCTGCGGATTTTGTTCTTGCTGAGAATGCCGAAGAAACATTCCCAAAGAAGAGATCAGTGGAGACCCAAAAACCAGTGGAGGAGGTGCCAGTTACTGATAAGAAGAAAGAAAAGAAGAAAAAGAAGAAAACTTTAATCGATGAGGCAACATTGACAAACGATATGAATGCAGAAGGTGAAGATGCTGCAAAGAAGGAAAAGAAAAAGAAGAAAAAACAAAAAGCCGAGATGGACGAGATGCAAAATGACAGCAAGAGCACGGATGCTGTTGAAAAGAAGAAGAAGAAACGAAAGCACGCCGAAGAAGAAGCTGAAATGCCAAGCAAGAAAGAAAAGAAGAAGAAAAAGAGTGAGGATTGAGAAAATTCTGAGAAGGGTCCTACCATATAGTTTTGGTAACTTAGAGCATGGTTCGTCTCCATGTAAAAGTTTGTGTTTATCTTGATGGGTATTTTGGATAGACTAGTACTAATAGGTTCTTGTTTACTTGTTACTGAATTCTTATGGGCACTATGAGCTTTTGTATCAACTCCACTTGTGATTGATAATTACAACCTACATTTCCTGAACCACTTTTGAAAGTCCCTTCCTTTTAAGCAGTACAATTGCATAAATACTTGTCCTTAATACCTTGCTACTAGTAGTCTAGCCTATTAGCCAGAAATCGGAAGGATTAGAGAATTTCAGTATACTATTAAGACAGCTGACTTGATCGAGTACAACAAAAATCTTGGCACAAAAGTAGAAATTTTAATGGAGATTACACAACTTCAAAGCCAAGTTTATAACCAAACAAACTTGGTTAGCTGTTGCCGAAGGTAGAATCACAAACAGCCAGTTCCCCAGAAACATGGATAATGGTCCATTCAAGCATCTACAAGCGATTTTGACATCCTATATTTTAAGTACATAGATTTATGGTGGAAGATGCAAAGGCTGTGTCCTCCCTCAAATTCAAAATCTGCAAACCAAAAGTATTTACATCAACAAAGATCCAGTATAAAATATCGAAAATAAAATAGACAAAAATCATTTGATTACCAGCCAATAAGGTTACACGCTCTGCAGTTTTTTTGACATTTCTTTGACCTTTGAATCATCCTTTTCCTGCAATCAGGAAAAGAAAAAATATATATACCCATTTCCTAGATGAGAGGTAAAAGAATGAAATGGCTCGCCACGGATTAAAAATCATCCTAGAACAACAGGGCCAGATTTAGTATTCATATTCACTGTGCTTGATGCAACTGACTGAAACATAAAGACTAAATTTTGGGTTTTCATAACGACTCTGGGCCGACTAATTTTGCTACTTCTTGATAAATGATCCTTCAATCGGATAAATGGTGAGGAATCGTCTACACAGTGACACACCACTCCCAACCAATCCCCCACACCACTCCCACCCCACATGTCCATGGAGATAAACCAGGGCCTCAAATATTACATAACACATTCATCTTCATAACATAGCCTCAACAAGATGCCTACATTTGATATCCCATTCTCGTTTCAAGATAAAGTATACTCCTAATCTAGTACTTAAGTATTCACAGACTAACAATAAAGACAAAGAGAGAAAAGCTTGTGGTCACTTCCATGTGGAAGAAACTAAAGGCAGATGGATCGCAAAGAATAATATGTTGAGCTACCATCTTCTTTAAATCAAGCCCATCATTGAGTTCCAAGAAAGATAACCCCTGCACAGGTCAAGTGGCAGCCTAAATCTAAACTAAGATTCAAGATAATAACTGAAGAATGCAATGGTAACGGAAAAATGATTTCTCAAAAGATTTGCAAACTAGGATTTTCTTCTAGCGAGTAAATATGCAACGAGAAACATATCAAATCAAACAGTTACGACATAATAATTTCGAGAACAATTTCGCAGCAATTTTCCTGTTCTAAAGCATTATATTCGCAGTAAGGCTTACCAATCCCTTGCTTTCGTAGTAATCATCCAATGCCCATTGATACTTGGACTGGTTTAACCCAAACCAACGTGCCAAATGATCATCCAAGCTTGAATGGGCTGCACACAAGAAAAACTGTTCTAATAAAAACATTACTTGAGATCTTCCAATGCATAAGATACTTCCAATACAGCAATAACCAAGTGAAAAACAGATCAAAATAAAACTGAGGCAAGGCACACCTCACACACGCACACGCAGCATTAGATTCATAACATTAAAAGCCAAGGAAAGCATCTCGAAACCCCATATGCAAAGACACAAAAACACTAAACTTTACTTAAAAAGCTGGCAACCACGAACCATTTTGCACTTTGGAGACAGCATTCCTGAAGAACCCAGAGACGGAGCCATTATCAGAAACATTACAGTGAGACTTATCAATCTGTTGAGGCGGCGGCTGAACTGGAGGCGGAGAAACCACTTTCTTCGGTGAGTCGAAGACGGGTTGTTGGTCGACAGGCTTGGGAGTGGAAGGAGGGGTCTTGAAGACGGTGTAAGGACCCATTTTGGCGATCATGGGGGGTGGGGTACAAGGGTCATTGTTGATTGGCATTGTCGCCGTAAGTAGAGCGAACGGGAAGGAAAATCAGGGATTTAGCTTCGGTTTCGAAGGTGAAACAGCGGAGAGTGGAGACTTTACTGACACTACTTTACTAAAGAGAGAGAATCTTATTGAGTTTGAGACTTTGGTTGGTATGGTGTGTGCTAGTGTGAAGTGTACGATAAATATCTATAACCCAACCAGTAAGCATCCTTAGTTAAGTTAGACTAGTTGAACAGACAGATCTTTGTCTTATGTTTTGTTTAATTTAGTTTTTTGGATTTTAACGAATATTTAGAATGTGTCGTTTCGGCTATTTTCTTCTTTTGTCGTCGTCAATGTTATGGATTTCGTACCGGGGTCGGTACCGGATTGGGCTCTGGAACGAAACTGTACCGGTACCGGTCGATACCGGTACCGTTTCGGGATATTTTTTAAAATTATAAAATAGTCCCTAAACTTTTTAAAATT
>JAOQMR010000008.1:1216166-1251398 GCA_027563865.1 Erythroxylum pelleterianum
GATCGCGGTGGAGCAGCGGGCCAGCGGCGACGAGAGGCGAGAGGGAGGCGAGAAACCGAAGAAGAGAAGGTGGGGGGTGGGTCGGGTAGATTTTTAGGTTTTATTTTTTATTTTTTGCAATCTAGTCCCTGTCCTCTTTAATTTTTGCGGAATGGTCCCTAACGGTACCGGTATTGAATGTACCGTCCGGTACCGACCGAAACGGGCCGGTACCTCACAGAATTCAATCCCGGTACCAAACTGTCCGTTTCGATTCCGGCTGGCCAGCGGAACGATACCGGCCGGAACGGAACGGAATCCATATCATTGGTCGTCGTTACTGATTACCGATTCACGTGCCTTTGCTTGGAAATTCAGGTTATGATTGGGTCAACTTTTCCTCTAGTTTTTTTTAATTTAATTACATTTGGTACCTTAGTTTAGCCGAACTCATCCTAAATTCTAACTCATTTTAAGCGTCCTAAAGGAGGTAAATTTAGAACTCTAAGATTCCTCATATTCTTACGTAACCTGTACACTTCTGCGCACAAGGAGTCGTCACATATTTGATTAGTCAATTGTTGATTGATTACTAGTCCTACTTAGCATCAGGTTCCCAACAGCTCTCAGATTCTCTAGTAGCTTCAACTCTCACACTGTGGCTGGAAGCGAGGCGTCATACTTGATCCGATTAAGGAGCTTTGTCTAAGAGGCTAGAGGATCATTAACAAGAAAAATTTCCCATTTCTCATTTCCCCTCCTTTTGCAAGACTCGAACTCAAGACCTCCTGTAAGGGAGAGTCTTAAGTGAGGAGTTTCCTCTAATTGGACATATTAAATGGCGTTAAAGAATTTGCCTTGGATTTAATCCTCTCTTTCTCTTCTTTTACAGGGACTGACACGTACTTCTTAATTACAGGTATTCGAGAGCTACTGCGTCAACAATGAAAAGTGCAGCTCCAGCATGTGTATCGCGAAGGCACCCAAAGTGCTGATAGCCTGGCCTCCCTCGTCGCCTTTTTCAGGTCGGGTCTTCACTTTTTATAGGATCCTCCGACTTCGGTCTGGGGCCACCTTTTTCGAGACCAGACTGATTTTGTGTACCGCAGGACCTGTGCTAGTTAGGCTTAGGTTGTAATTTTAGTTTTCTTTCTTTCGTAGCAAAAAAAAAAAGTCAATTTGGCTCATAAATTCCTTTTTATGGTAAAAAAAAATACTACTTCTAATATTTTGCTTCAGCATAAATTGTAATTTATAAAAAATTGTTCAAGACGAAGTTCTGCTTACTACATCCTAAATTGTATTTATGATACGGTCTTTATTAATGAAGTGAAATCATACGAAACAATCGATTAGATCGATACTAAAAAAATCTTTATGTTGAGGTCACATGCTACTTGAATATCAATATAACGTGAACTACAACGTGAAACATCCAAAAGCATCATAATTCATCTTACATGTCAATCCAAACAAAGCAACAAGTGATATAAACATTCCATCTCCAACTTTTTTTAATTATTTCAAATATAGGGGAGTTATAGAGTTCGAATTACATAAACAAAGCATGGACATGACAAAAAACTTAGCCTAAGACGTACAAATATCTACCTGTGCCATCATATACTAAGCCTAACATGTAAGAATTGTCTGATAGAGCATGGCAAAAGGTGGTCTCAAAACAAACCTCACAAGAAAAGAAAAAACACAATTCCATGTCACCTTATGAATAGCCATCAGCCAACCCGTGCCAGAACTACCTTGTCTAAGAAAATGCATTTGCCTATCACCAAAGGGTCCTACTAGAGGCTAGAGCAACATTTTTTTCCTTTTGTCAAGGTTTGCTGGGTGAGTGAAACAACAGTCCCAAATTTAGTTTTTCCATTAATTATCTTCACATCTCCAGGTTTTTCAGGATTACAGTGATTCCTTCACCAAACTTTGGCCAGTCTGCTCAGGAATCAGATAACTGAACTTGCCAAGGACAGTTCATGGAGTTCGCTTAGCATCCACTCTTCCCCAGTTTGACCACCAAGGACTATAGCTCTTGTCCCCCCAACCACACAGGTACTATGTCCCCAGGCAAACCTTGGAGGTCGCCCAGGTACATTGAGGATTCTCCATGTAGGCTTCTCATCAGTTGGATCCAGAAGATAGAGTTGTGAGGCAGAATGAAGACCAGCAACAGAGCCACCAAAGACAAGGATTCTACCACCCGGGAGGCTCACGGCTACATGATCAAGCCTTGGAGGTGGAGCCACACCGCCTGGGTTTCCAGCACCGGGCATTCCACTCCCAGTCACACATCTCCAACATGGCTCATCCTCACTTAGATCCATAGTGAACACATCACTGGAACGGAACCGAAGGGGACCACTCTTAGCTAAACCCCCAAACATAAGTATTTTCCTACCACCATAAACCGATAAAGTGTGACCTAGCCGAGAAGGAGGTGTCCATGCTACTGGTATCTCCCTCCATACAGGTTTCTCCATTGACAGATCAAGCAGAAATGTGTCACTGAGAAGAACTCCAGAATCGGCACATCCACCAGAAACTATCAACTTGGTGCCATCAAGTGTGCAGGAGCTATGCCATGTTCGTGGAAGAGGAGGAGCTAACCCAGAAGCAGAAATCTCACGCCAAGTTGGAGATTTAGCATCCAAATCCAAAATAAAAACATCATTAAGCAACCCTTGTCTTCCACAACCTCCAAACACCACTAAATGAGACCCATTAACACAAGATAGCGTATGACCCCAGCGTCCTGGAGGTGGTGAGCTCACCTGGACATGTTGCCACTCTGGTTTACTGGAATTAAGGTCCAGAACAAAGGTGTCATTCATTGGTTGCATGTTAACACCTTCCCCTCCAAATAGGACAACCCTATTTCCCACAGCACAAGCACTGAAATTGCACCTGGATGGTTCAACAGCACCTCCAACAGTTAGCTTTCTCCATGCTGCCGCTTCAAGGGTAGTTAACTCTCTTGCAAGCCGCCCCCATCCTAGTCTCTTTGCACCAGGGACAGTCTCCAAAACCCGAGTTGTTTCCCAGCCCCAAGCATTCTGACACACCATTCTCCAGAGGTCCTCATTCTTTGTCAGATCATAAAGTCGCCTACAAACTGAACCAACTGAGGCAATATCTCTTGGAGTCAATCGTGAAAGTATTTTAAGGGACAGGACCTCATCACTTAACTGCAGGATCCCACAAAACCCACGAGACACATTCCGGTCCCCTACAGAGACATGGCGATAGGTGGAGAAGCCAAAATGAAGCCGATCCACCTTTGCAGCCTCCTTTATTGAAGAACCAGGCACAGGGCCTAGATCAATATTCGTTTCAGTGAAGAACTGGATACCAATAACATGAGTAATTGTATCATCATCTCCATATATGGGAGTAAGTTGCAACCTGTTCATAAGAGGTGATCCATCTTTTCGAAAGTTCAACAACTCTCCTTGAAATTCAATGCCCTCCTCAAGGCATCTTCTTATTTCTGAAACCACAGTAGAGTCAACCAATGGATGCCTCCTTTTGGCAAAGGGTCCTCGACATTGCAAGAAGCGACTGCAAATGGGGGAGATAGAAAAGTATATTTGATCAGTATTAAACTGGATAAACAAACTAAAGAAGAAGAAGAATGACCAGAACATATTCAATAATGAGTGCATTATCAGAAAGAAGTGAGAGTTATCAGGCATAGGCAGAGGATAAGAAAAAGAGATGGTGAACTATACTCAGTAGCTCTCCTTTGAAATAGTAGACTTGAAACTGAAGAGCTAAAAACATGTACAAAAGACAGTTTGAAAACCTATTAACAAACATCAAGATATTTTAGATGGTATATATAGAATATATTCACATATATGCTGGGTGACAAGAGAATTGGTGCTTAAAAGGTTTGAGATAAAAGTAGCATTTATGTACAACGCATCTGATACTTTTTCACAACTATACTTCCAAGGTGAAGCCAACAGATACCAAACCAAGCCATGGACTATTTCCACAAATGCTCAGAATATCTAATATAACATCTATCAAGGGGCCTGAAGTTACGATATTTTAGGGCAATATCAAAAGATAGATTAGAGTTCCAAAACTACACCCAATTCATACTAATATGTTCTCCCAAGCCAGTACATGATTGCAATCACACATTTAGACATGTATAAAGCTAAAGCCACAAAACCTGGCAGCTAAAAACTTACAAAATCCACCACAAATTACTGATTTCAAGCAGAAAGGACAAGCGTCTGTAACTTGGACCAAGAAGGAAAGATAAACCCAGTTCAATGGGTGTGCAAAGTAGACAAGATTTTCTTACATTATTTATGACGAATGGGAACCAATAGAAGTAAAGAAAAGTTCTTATTCAGAAGTACCCTCCAAGGGGCCGAATGCAATTCACTGACGTTCCAGAAATCCAAGGAGTAACATCTCAAAATCTAATAAAAAATGTGGAACTTAGAAAAGCATTGAGATGACACCATGTCAAGAGCTATCTAAATATTATCTAAAAAAGAAATCAACGTTGATAAGACACTTTGATCAATTTCACCAATATATTCTGCCAATGCTACAAGTCACCAAAGAATGGATGTATTTTGACATTATTGTTGCAAAATTGACCAAGACATGCCAAAACTATGGTTTGATAACAAAGACAGTACTATATTTGCCTACAGAAAAAGAATGTATCTGCATGCTATGTTGTACTAGATTGGCCCCAGTTGATGTGGAGTCTGTATAGGTATGTATGTCTAATAATGCCTGTTCTCACGGAAAATGGAAAACAAAGGTCCAAGCCAACCATTATAAAGTTTCATCTTAAGCTAACTGAAACAGAACCCTTCACTCTTGGTGCATTTTGCTTGCTTCTACTCTGTTTTAACTTTTAAGTATTTAACCAAGGAGCAGTATGCTTGCTTACCTATCATCTCAATTGCTAAACACTTAGTCTAACAACTCAGAATCAACCCTGTTACTGAATAACAAAATACAAAACGTCAATAATAAACAAAACAACAGTTGCCCTCCCACAATTCAAACAGCACCGAGTCCAATGGGAAGGACTTCTCTCATATCTCCTTCCTCGGAATCTCTGGGATCCTAGTTTATGCCATAACAACAACAAGAGAGAAAGAGACCGCAAATGCACTAGTACCTTTAAATAATTGGAACAATTCGAAGTTATCAGCTCAAAAACCCTTCAAAACAAGCAGATTGCTATTGTATGAAAAATCAATACTCCCCAAAAAGTACGTAACTTTATAGTTTTCAGTGCTTAAGAAGGTGTCGCTAAATTAGCATATAACATCAAAAATTTGCTCCAAACGGAACCCAAACACAAACTAGGTTTAGCATAAGCAGAACACAACAATTGACCAAAATGAACGACTAAACCGCCCAAATTACCCAAATTCCCGCATAACAATTCCTCATTTCTCGCATTAGCCACAAAAACGAACACAGAGCCAAAAAGCTAACTAATTACAATACTAACCAATTACGGCCCAGCACTTCCTCGGCTCGATAACCAGTAACCATCTCAAAAACGGTGTTAACATAAATGATGGGGTGGTCAGGCTCAAGAGAATCAGTAACCACGAACCCACATGGCGCTGTCTGGAGCAAATCCTCGACAGGAAAAGGAAGCGGATCATGAGCTCCGTCGCCGCTCACGGCGTCACCAAGCGAGAACTCCTCCTCTTCGTCGCCGCTCAGATCCGAATTGCTGTCCCACTCCATCTCCAAAAGCAAAACCCAGTTCAGCTTCTTCAATGCAAACTCAACTAACCCATGAAACCCAAAAACTAAGGAACCCCAGATAAGTGAAGCAGAAAAAGGATCAAGAGCCCCAAGACAAGAACAAAAGTGTCAAGTTCGGGTATCGAGAGAAACAGAGTTGTTGTTCTTGTCAAGCTTCCTTTTTCGGTTTATTGCTATGTGGAAGGAAGATGGTAAGGAAGAGATAATGAGTGGCGGGCAAACGTTTAATCGTCAAGAGAAAAAAATGAAAATTGTCAAGAGAATGAAAGAGAGATAGAAACGGGTCGGACCTTGAACCGGTATGGGTTAGTTCTTGCCTGGCTTTTGATCTTTTTAACTACTGTCTTACATTCGAATAGAATCACCGATTCACCGGCTCACCGCCAATTGTGTTGGTTTGCTTCGGTACTTTTCACCGTTTGGCGGTGTTTCGGCTGTTCTCAAGAATAGTAAGTGGGTTTTAGCTTTTAGCAGACAACATAAGTGGCGCGCTTGGTTTGCTCTAGTGCAAGTGGCATTACCTTAGCCTATTGGACGGGCAACCTGCGGGCTAAGTGGAGTGGAGGTGTTCGTTTTAAGTGGCAGTTATGTACTGGATCAGTCTATACCTTTCTCTCTTTCATTCCAAGCATGTTCCTTGTAGTGTCATTAGGCCTGCAACTCAGTATAACTTTAAAGAGAATTGTTAGTTTGATGTAAATATATATTTAAAAGATAATAATTTCAAGTTTTATTAGTAGTAAAGAATATATAGTTCTTAGCCTAATGCTGATCAAAAAGTAAAAAAGGTATTAAAAAAAAACTTGACCAAAAACTAAGAACGAAGCTTTTAATCTTTACAAGTTGGAAACGAACTACTTGTTTTTTTTTTTAAGGGAAGAGAACCAGATTATGGTACAAGTCTAGAGAAAGAGAGTCCCGATTTATCATGTAAGAGGATTACATGACATCTAATGAGTATATCGGCCAAATAAGTAGTTCTTAAAGTAAAATTCTCAGCATAAGATGCTAGCCAATTAGTTGCGCTCGCGATAGATATGCTGAAACATCACAGTCTAATTTCGCGTGAACAATTCATGAATCCCTTAAATATTGAAATTAGAGATCATAGCCCGTCTACTCGAGGAGGAGAGGAGGTTGAATGGCACTTCCGAATCCACCTTAAGCTCGATCCTGCGGAAGCATAGGTCCCACTCAAGGGTAGTGTCTGTGTATACTTCCCAAAGTTTCGCCAATCCTGGGTAATACCAGCCTACTTGTCCCAAACATAGTGTTGTATATGTGTCAGCTTTTTTCATGCCAAGAAATAAACGCAGTTACTATTTGTCAGAAGTTTGTGGGTCTGTAGGCAGAAGACATCACTGCTTCTGCAAGATTGGAGAACTTGCAGATTGCATTGGTTGCACTTGCAGATTGCACTGGTTTACCTATACAAGTAGGAAACGAACTACTAGTTTTACTTCTATTGTATATGTGTCAGCTTTTACATAGTAAAAAATAAATGCAGTTATTATTTGTCAGAAGTTTGTTGGTCTTTAGGCAGTAGACATCGTTGCTTCTGCGAGATTGGAGCACTTGCAGGTTGCATTGGTTGCACTGGTTTACCTATACAAGTTGTTTTACCTATACAAGTTGTTTTACCTATACAAGTTGGAAACGAACTACTAGTAAAACATAAATGCAGTTATTATTTGTCAGAAGTTTGCAGAAGACATCGTTGCTTCTGCAAGATTGGAGCATTTGCAGATTGCAGTGGTTGTTTTGGGAGAAGACATCATTGCTCCTGCAAGATTGGAGCACATATAGATTGCATTTTTCGGCTCTCAAGTAAGTAGTTAACAACATATCATCAACTAGTTAGTAAATAGAGATGATAAGTTCGACAAATTTTTTAAAGTTAAATTTTGATCTGATAAGAGTAAAATTCTTATCATCCTAAATTTAATGTAGGAAATATTTATTTTAAATTCGAATCCAACTCAAATTTTGGTAAAATCAGATTTTATTTTCATATCGGTCCTGTGCTTTTCTGCCAACACCATCACCGGTAATCTAGGTCATCAAGCACAATTACAAAACAACCACCGAGAAAATTGAAAGTGACAGGAGAAATCACTTAACATGCTAACATGGGTTTCAAGTGTGAAGAAGGTGATCAGAGCCATATCCAAGTATCCCGCTTAGTGACACATTTAGCTAGCTAGAAAAGGAAGACTCAAATTTGTAGTTATACAAATGGAATTGAATATTATATACTTCGAAAATTATCTACAGATCAAACACGTATCTTGAACCGTTGGAACTTTTCTTATTGCCTTTCCATTCGTATCTTATCCACTGCCATTCCAGGAACGCCGTGTTAAACCGCAGAACTGAGAAAAAGCAAGCAAATTGATCCCGTGGACATACAGTATCTGACGGAAAAGAAAGAAATTTTATCTCACAATTATACCCACATAAACTCTGATCCGAGGATGCAACAGAAACTGGAGAGTTCAAAAAATTTTCAATGCAAACCATGAAAGATTCCAGGTGATGAGAAAAATAGTCACCTTAAAATGCATTTATACGGTTATGACTCAAGCCTGTCCCGAACTCGACAAGCAAGTCTTTGCACAGACTTATCATCAAAAACATCATCCATACTCTTTATTTTAGATATGAAGTCCATTGCTTCCCTGTACTTTCTTGCTTTACAATAACCATCCACAACTATCTTATAGGTTAGTTCATTTGGCCTGCATTCGTGCTCAATCATGTAACGAATTAGATCATTTATTTCTGAAAACATCCCTTGCCCTGTGTAGCCAGCGACAAGAGTATTGTAGGTGAAGATGCATGGTTGAATTCCTTTTGATGTCATGTCAGTGAGTGTCCTTACAGCCTCCTGCATGAGTCTTCCTCTGCAAAACCCTTTGATGACAGTGTTAAAAGAAACAAGGTCCGGTTTGCCACCGGATTCTTCTAGCCTTTTGAGGATCTCTTCTGCTTTCCAACACTCTCCTCCTCTAGCATACATGTCCATCAAGCTATTGTAGGTGACCAAATCTGGCTTTAGCCCACTCTCCCGAATTAGATTCAGCATTTCTTGGGCTCGAACATACATTTTATTCTTGGCAAAAATTGAAATCATCGTATTGAATAAAATTAAATCTGGTTTGTAACCATGATTTTGTAGCTCTTGGAAAGACCTTTCCATGCCTGCTAGATTTCTACATTTGAAATTCACAAGAACTAGAGTTCTCAAAAGCATCCAGCTAGGATAGATACGACCCCCATAAATATCGTTCTCAACCTTTTCTATACCCTTGACATTGCCTACCTTTGCATAAGCATGGAGTAACAACGAATATGAAGTTTCACGAGGCCTGAAACCTTTACTTTTCATGTCAACTATGACCAACTCTGCCGACTGCCAATCACCTCGTCGAGCCAAAGCATTCAAAAGTGCATTATAAGTTGCGATACATGGAGAAAACCCTGCTTTAATCATCTCTTCATGCATTTTGGCTGCATCAATATCAGAACCACACCTTCCATATGCAGTAATCAATGTATTGAACGTGTCTTTACCAGGCTCAAGACCACAATTTTTCATCTCTAGGAAAACACGATTCACATATTTGTGCATGCCTTTATTACCGCACATGGCAAGTATCGTGTTCCATGTAACACGATTAGGAGCACATCCATTTACTTGCATATCATAGAGAATCTTCATCATCTCCTCTGATTGTGCCTTCTTCCCCAGCATCCCAAGGATAGTATTGTAAGTGCATACGTTGGGAACACAACCTGACTTCTTCATCTGCTCAAACAGCTCTAATGCCTTCTCCATCTTTCCAGCTCTTCCATAAGCATTTATCACAGTAGTATATGTCACAGAATTTGGCAATACACCTCTCTTACTCATTGCTTCTATGACAGCAGCTCCTTCCTCGCAGAAGCCTGCCCTTACATAAGCAGCCACAAGCTCATTATAAGTTACGGCATCAGGAGAACAATTGTTCTCCTCCATTTCTTGTAAGATTCTCAAGGCCTCTGAATAAACGCCTGCCTTCCCAAAAACTTGAAGTAAGGCATTATAAGTAACAACACCAGGGACATAGCCTTGAGACTTCAATCCAGCAAAGAACTCTTTGGCTTCATTTAACAAGCCATCTCTCCCACACGCAGAAATTACAGTGCTGCAAGTAAACTCGTCATACTCAAGTCCTCTGCTTTTTATCTCATCTAAGATGCCTGTAATCTTGTTCCAAGACCGACCCATCTTCCCATAAACATCAAGCATGACATTGTAAGTGACCAAAGTCGGTGACAAGCCCGAATCTTTCATTTTCTGGAATAAACTAACTGCTTTAATGTACTTGCCAGAACTAGAATATGCGTGAATAATAGTTGTATATGCTCGAACATCCAATGAATACTCTTCCACAGGAATAACATCAAACAGCTTCGACGCAACAGAATGTTGCGACTCTTTACCAAGGATTCTAATCATTAGTTCTATAGCCTGGTTATCAATTTTCACATTTGTCACGTCCAAATTCATGACAATCCATTCAAACAATAAAAGGGCTCTCTGCCAACTACCAGTATCGCCTAGTGCTTTCAATATACCAGTCAAATCAAGTTGAAGCAACTCAATTTCAGAACGATCAAAAAACGAAGTCAAGGTATGCAAAGGCTGCTCTACAATTGAGTTAACCATGAACTTACCCTTCTCCGACAAGAATTCAAACGACCCATCACTCTCTTCACTCTCACTATCAAACTCCAGAACTGAAATGCCCCTCAAGTTTCCATTTTTAGTTGGTTGGAGCTGTTTTTGAGAAGAATCGGCAGAGATTCGAAGAGAAGGGTATTTAGAACCAGTCACTTTACGGGCGTTGATATTATGTGAAGAAGACAAATGCAGAAGATGTTGGAGAAGAGAATCAAAGTGGACAGTCGAAAAAGGTGGTGACTGAGGAGTTGACGACGGTGGGAGCAGCGCCGTTGAGGTGGGTTTCGGCGGCGGGATTAGCGGCGGTGGTTTGGTGATTGGTATAGGATAGATAGGCTTGCTGGGAAAGAGAGTGCCTTCCATTGCATTGACTGAGAGAGTTTGGGGTTTTGGAATTTGAGTTGATGACGAATAAAAATGTTGAAAGGAAGAGGATAGATAAGAAACGAGGAAATGAGGCTATTCAGACGTTATGGTTTGGTTGGTCGTTATTGAAGTTGGCTCAACATATAAAGGTTCGGCCTTTTTTTTTAATATAAAGGCAAAAGGTTACAAAATCAATTTAAGGATACAGATTTATGACATATCCTTTAAAAAAATACATGACATCAATATTGGATTGACCTGCCTGGGTCGCGAGCTAGTCCATTTATCTATTAATCTTTTGATATACATGACAATGAATAATAGATCAGTTCTAATTAAAAAATTCCTGGATACTTATAACTATAGGATTGCTCGACTGAGAGCAGGTGATCGCAGAAGAAAGGAGTTGGTGCACCTCTGTCAATCTACTCCGGAGGCTGGTAGGATTGCGATGGATGCTACTGGTCACGTGCCTTCTGGCCATTCTATGTCGCCCGATGTCTAGCCTGCATATTTTTTCTCCCTCAATGATTAAGTTTTTATACTGGAATTGTCGTGGTGCCGCTTCCACAGAATTTTGAGCGGTTTTGAAGGATTTAATTTGTGTATATCAGGTTGATGCGGTCATTCTTTCGAAACCGAAGATTAGTCGGTTGCGGGCAACCTATGTTACCCGGTTATTGGGCTTCCCTAATGTCTGTCGTGTTGATGCTCAAGGTTTCTCTAGCGGGTTGTGGGTTCTCTGGAAGGATTCTCAGGATAAGGTCACTGTTGTCGCCAATGGATGTGGTTATATTCATCTTCAAATTTCTAGCCTGGATGGTACTGTCTGGTTTTGTACTTTTGTGTATGTCAACCCTGCGCCTGTTCTAAAGGCTGAGTTGTTTCAAACGTTGGCGGTTCTGGCGGAGTCTATGTCCTTTCCTTGGCTGGTGACTGGTGATTTTAACGAAATGCTGGGTCCTGAGGAAAAATTAGGGGGAGCCCCGTTTGATTTTCGTCGCAGTGCCTGTTTTCAGAGGTGGGTCCACGATTGCCAATTGATTGATCTTGGTTTTAGTGGACCGAAGTTTACTTGGCGAGGACATGACACTCGCTCTCATGGTCGAGTTTTTAAACGTCTGGATAGGGCCTTCGGTAACCTAGCCTATTGTTCCACCTTCCCGTTGACGACAATCAGACATCTTCCGCGAATCAGATCGGATCACCACCCCATCTTAATTTATACAGAGGTTCCAGCTCGGCAGTCGGCTGGTGAAAAACCTTTTCGTTTTGAACTCGCGTGGACTACTCACCCTGGCTATCCTCGCCTTCTTCTCAATCATTGGGATCAGTCAAAAGATCTACCCTCCATGCTTTCTCGATGGAAATCCTGTCTACAAGACTGGAACCGTGACGTCTTTGGTAACATTTTTCGCCGGAAAAAACGAGTGTTAGCTAGGATTGGTGGGGTCCAGCGGTCTCTAATGTCCCATCCCAACCGGTTCTTGTTCACCCTGGAGGGGCAGCTGCAAACTGAATATCGACTTATATCCCGTCAGGAGACCCTCTATTGGTTTCAAAAGTCTCGGATGGATTGGTTATGTATGGGGGATCGCAATACGTGATTTTTCCATGCCACCACTACGGTTCGCAGGAGAAGAAATCGCATTGAGGCCTTACGCAATGATACTGGCCAGTGGATATTTGAGGAAGCAGAACTGCATGCCTTGGTCTTGCGATTCTTCCAATCTTTATATTCTGAGGAGGTTGCGATTCGCCCCTCCTTTATTCGTCATGGCAGGCTCCCCACGGTTCATCCGGATCTTTGGAACACTATGAGCATGGAGGTGTCTGAGGAGGAAATTACATTTGCTATATTTCATATTGGTGCCACAAAGCACCTGGCCCGGATGGCTTTCACGCTCATTTCTTTCAGTCTCAGTGGGGACTGGTGAAACCGAATGTTATTCGTTTGGTGCAGTGCACTTTTCGTAATCCTTCTATACTCGCTGGTATCAATGACACATTTCTGACCCTCATTCCGAAGTGCGAGTTTCCTGAACAAGTCACGCAATTTCGGCCTATCGGGTTATGTAATGTGTGAGCTATAAAATTCTCGCTAAGATTCTAGTTCAACGTCTTCAGGCTGCCCTCCCTACCCTTATAGGTCCTTACCAGAGCAGTTTTGTTCCGGGACATTAGATTTCTGATAATATAATAGTGACCCAAGAGATTGTCCATTCGCTGCACCGGTTAAGGGGCAAGCGAGGTTTCATGGCCATTAAGGTAGACTTAGATAAGGCATATGATCGCCTGAACTGGAATTTTATCCAGGATACCCTTACTGATGCTGGTGTTCCTGACCCGCTGGTGAATCTCATTATGGGTTGTGTCACTACGGTCCGGATGCACGTGTTATGGCAGGGCAAACTTTCTCCTGCATTTCGGCCTGGTAGGGGCCTCCGACAGGGGGACCCCTTGTCTCCCTATCTGTTCGTTTTATGTCTGGAACGTCTTTCACAGTTAATCGAGGTGCGGGTGCAATCTGGTCACTGGAAACCTTTTCGGATAGGTCGGCGTGGCCCCCAGATCTCCCACCTTTGTTTTGTTGATGATATGATATTATTCTTTGAAGCTTCGGAAGGCTAACTGCGGGAAATCCTGGACTGTTTAGCTCTTTTCTGTTCTGCTTCGGGTTAACGTGTTAGTGCCAATAAAACCAAGATCTATTTTTCCCCCAATGTCTCGTCGAATGTTTGTAGGAACATTGCTCGTCTATCAGGATTTGCCCAGGCCTCGGAGCTAGGTAAGTATCTCGGGGTTCCGGTTCTTCATAGGCGAGTTACGAAATCCACTTATTCCTATATTCTGCATAAGGTGCAAACTCGCCTTTCTGGTTGGCAAGCTGATGGTCTTTCCATGGCGGGCCGGGTCACTTTATGTCAATCGATGCTTGGGGCACTTCCCTTGTACACTATGCAAACTGCTACAGTTCCCAAAGGTCTTCTTCATGAGCTTGACAAATCCTGTCGACAGTTTATTTGGGGCGCCACTAAGGATCGTCATCGTCTTCCTCTTGTCTCCTGGCAGCAAGTGTGTAGTCCGAAGCTAGCTGGGGGTCTCGGGTTAAAAAATTTGGCCGCCATGAATGTTGTGGCTCATATGAAAATTGGGTGGTCCATTCTAACATATCCCCAAAAACTCTGTAATCAAGTACTTCGTGCTAAATATAATTTTGATCAGTCCTTCCATTGTGAGCTGTCTCCTAAATCTAATGCTTCTCCTCTTTGGCGTAGTATCTATGCGACTTTCCCAATGTTGATGGCTGGGGTGAAATGGGTAGTGGGGACAGGCCATCGGATTAGTTTTTGGCTTGATCGTTGGGTACCGGGAATTTCTGGACACTTACTTTCCTACGCGATTATGGAAGTGCCTGTGGCCCATTTAGCACGAAAAGTGGGTGATTACGTGGATGCATATGGTAACTGGGCATGGGTGGAGTTCAGCGGGTTTCTGCCTCATCGGATCCTTCTGCACATTACTGCCATTTTTCCCCCTTGGCCTTCTCAGGAGCCTGATCACATGCATTGGTCCCTGGAGCCTAGTGGTCAGTTTTCTACTCGTTCTGCCTACCGGCTTATCTGCCAGCATCGGTGGTCCCCTTGGAGTCAGCTTTGGCAATTAATCTGGGCTTGGCCAGGACCGAAACGAATCCAAGTACATCTGTGGCTTGTCGCCAAAAACCGGCTTATGACCAATGGTCGGTGCTTCCAATTATCCCTCGTAGCATCTCCAGCTTGTGTGGATTGCCCAATGCATGAGGAATCCCTTTCCCATGTTTTCAGAGATTGTTGGAGGGCAAGATTAATTTGGAACCAGTTGATTGGGCGCCAACACCGGATGGAGTTCTACTGTAGTAACTTCTCCTCTTGGTTTGAATGTAATCTTTTCTCGTCGCCTGGCACATGTGCGTCAGACCAGTGGCCTTTGGTGTTTGGCGTGGTCATTTGGAAACTTTGGGCATGGCGCAATAAACGGTGTTTCAATCCGAACGCGACTTATGTACATCATATAGGTGAAATCCACTCTTACGTGCAAGATGTGGTTTTGGCTCAACGACTTCAGGCTGATGTTTTGCCTTCCTCTGCATTGAGACGTCGAGCTCTTGAGGTTTGTTGGCCGAGGCCGAGAGAGGATTGGGTTAATCTGAGCACAGATGGTTCCTCCAAAGGGAATCCCGGTTTGGCGACTGTTGGAGGTCTTATCCGGGATGATGGAGGACGATGGTTGGTTGGATTCGGAGCCAATTTGGGTTGTTGTTCGGCCTGGCAGGCGGAATTATGGGCAGTTTATCATGATTTAACTCTTGCATGGTTTCATAGATATTCCCGGGTGGAGTTAACTCTGGATTCTGGTTTGATGGTGTCAAACCTCTCACGTGTTGCTCAGCGGGATGTTAATCCATTGCTTTCTGCGATCCGGGAGTTGCTGGCTCGTAAATGGGTTGTGCGGGTGAGTCATGTTCTTTGGGAGGGCAACCGCTGTGCGGATTGGCTAACCAAATATAGCTATCATCTCCCTGTTGAGGTTTATTGGCTTCGTGAGCCCGTTGTAGGTCTCTTCTCGCTTCTGTTTGCTGATTCGGTGGGGATGGCATTGCCCCGCGTCACCACGTTGTAATCTTCTGCTTTGGGCGAACGACCCGTTTCTTTGATTAAAAAAAAAACGAAAGCTCAACTTTCAAGCCAACGAGAGTCGGCCTTTTTATAAATCCTCTGCTCGAAATCAATGAGTGTTGAAATGTTGTAATGCCTTATCGTCTTGCAAATTGATTAGACTTTTCTTGTGGTAATATCATGAGTGTTGAAATGTTGTAATGCCTTATCTTCTTGCAAATTGATTAGACTTTTTCTGGTGGTCACATCACGAGTGTTGAAATGTTGTAATGCCGTATCGTCTTGCAGATTGATTAGACTTCATATCATATCATAGTCTTCATTGATCTTTTGAGGTAGCCCTTTTGATCCTTAGTTCAAGTATTTACTCTAATAAAATCATGTGCTCAAATTTACTAAGTCAAGATTGATTGACCAAGAGTTCTTTCTGATAATGCACAGCGGTTCTTAATTATTGGAGTGATTTGTCTAATTAATTTCGACATTTCAAATGTCACCTCAATTCGTTTGATTGATGTTCGTATGGACCAGTCAATGTACAACTTATGCATGTATTGTCTCCATGAATAGACATGCGTAGTATAGATATGTATCAGAGATATATTTTCTCCTCCACTGTTCTTTTCACTAATGTGAAGTCATTGGTACGTGTCAGAATAGTGTCCTAACTAAAGTTCCCACTACCCGCCAAATTGCCGGAGTACACACACTGCTGCTATGGTAACTAAGAAACACTTCATAGCAAGGGATCTCCAACCAAGGCACCAAAACATCAAATTTATGTTTTGGTGCAAAAAATTCACTCCAACCAAGACACTAAAATATCAAATTTTTT
Source organism: Erythroxylum pelleterianum (assembly GCA_027563865.1). Classification (NCBI taxonomy): domain Eukaryota; kingdom Viridiplantae; phylum Streptophyta; class Magnoliopsida; order Malpighiales; family Erythroxylaceae; genus Erythroxylum; species Erythroxylum pelleterianum. The sequence continues at coordinate 1,232,506 of JAOQMR010000008.1, forward strand.
GGTGCAATGAATAGTAACACACTAAATTGTATAAAAGGACAACTTTATCCCTTTATTTTTTAGTATTTTCCTTTTATGTCCTTATCTCAAATTGATTTATTTACATAATTTACTTTGTAATTAAAGTTAATATATTTATTACTTTACACAAAATATATCATTACAAAGATCTCATTGAGACATTTAAAACGAGACTAATATTGAATATATTATTAAATTTATTTTAAATATTTATTTATAATTCTTATTTATAAGTGTTATAAATTCATTAATAAAATATGTTAAGAACATAAAATAAATTTGAAATAAAAAGTACATAAATTTAAACCACCATTGATTTTAAAAATTAAAACTTAACAAAAATATTTATTGTAGTATATTCTTTGTAAAAAATTTGGTGTAAAAATTTGGTCTAGAATGGTTGGAGTAACATCAAATTTGGTGTAAAAAGATTCTAGAAATATTCCACTTTACACCAAATTTGGTGTAAAAATTTGGTGCAAAGGTTGGAGACGCCCTTAGGAGTTTAGTTTGGTTGCGCAAATGTTTTCATTTCTTGTTATAAACAGCGAAGCCAATAAATGTCGCGGAAGTGACTCCTTACAATGATCCTGTCCTGCTTTGGCTGCCCGCCAAATTGTCGGCGTACATTGCTGCTGTAGCAACTAAGAAACACTTCTCAGTAAGAGCTGAGCTTTTTTTTTTTTTTTTTGATAAAACGATTGCGCTCAGATATATTATTGATATTTATAATTAAAGCATTATAGGAAAAGGAGGATAAACAACGAAGCCAATAAATGTCGTGGAAATGACTTATAACTAACACTTTGACTTGCTTAGCTTGCATTTGGCAGCATTTAACACCCTCATGATCCACAAGCCCTGTATTTTGCCCCCACGAAAGGTACGATATGGACACAGATACAGACACACGATGCGAAATAGATATGAACACAGAGATATACTAATTTTTAAAATTTAGTGGAGCACGCACATATACATATATATTATAAAATTTAAAATTATGTATGTCTGGAATTATATATGTCCCACATGTCCCCGAATACCGTAATTCATTGCTTGATTCATGGCCAATGTAATCCATATATGTAACCAGAAGTTAAAATGAAAATTAATTAAGTCAGAATTATGCATTACCTTCTAAGTTGGTATATATTTTATATTTTATAAGTTTCTTTACAAAAAACTATTATGTACTCTTCGTGCGTTCGACCCGCAAACACACTCTATTTTGCCGCCGTGTCCGTCCTTAGCACGATGCCAATCTTTGTCGTTATTGCCTCTTCGTTCATTAAGTAAATGTTATTGATTCCAGAAGCCTAAAAAAGATGGAGTCTTTGCTTCTTGGGTCAATTCCAAGCCAGTTTTCTTCTTCTTCTCTCACCTCTGGTAAGACGTTTTTTTGCTTTTACTTCAGCTCATTGCATGTGGAAGTATAGTTTAAACTTCATTCACTTCTAAGTGTTATTGATTCAAGAGACCAAAATGGACTCTTTACTTCCTTGGTCAATTACCAAAGTTTCTTCTTCTTCTTCACTCACCTGTGCTAAGACACTTTTCTTTTTTTTTTTCAGTTCATTGCATGTAGATTTGCCAAGTGCTGTAACTTTGCATCTGAAGCATTTTATCCTCCATTTAGTATCTGGGTTTTTTCTTCTTTTCATTCATTTCTTTGTAGCTCACTGTATTCTTTTGCTGCTCACAGTATTCTTTTGCTTTCTTCTTTCAGTCTAATTTTTGCATTTTAGAAATTACTTTAGTTGGATTTTACTTCTGGCTTGTGCCTTGCATTAATTTCATTTTGATTTGTCTTTTTGGTGCTATTTTCTTGCGGGATTACTATTATGGGGCTGCTGTATATTCATGATCTGATGATTGGAAGTGTTAGTTGGTGGAAGTTGTTGGAGGAGCGACAACTTCAAATTGGGTCACTCTTCAAGTAAGCTCTTAATTCTCTTATTAATATCTAGCTATATAGACTCTAATCAATGTAGATAGAGATCTTTTTCTAAGGCCAGATAGTAAAATCATCAATATATTGTTATTTTGGGGAATTAAATCGATCGATGGAACATTTGGTGAAATGACTCGCTTCATGATGACATTGTTATTTGCTTTTTTGTCTCCTGAAAGCTAGCTGTTAGGATGATGACTAATTATTTTGCTTCAGACGGAAATTGTTCTCAGGTCGTTTGATTTTGCTTTTGGCTGTAGTCTTTGCTTTCTTTTCACTGCAATTTAAGATATATTGATAACGGGTACAGGAGCAGTTGAATTTTCATGGGGCAACTTAAACCGAAGTTGTGTGGCTCGGTTCCACCAGCATTGCATGAAGGAGACGATGTTGATGAAAAGCAAAGAGAAATTTTTAGTACATGCTGCTTCCAGAAAACCTCTTGAATCAGAGCCTGGTGCATTTAACCCCAAGGGATCTGTTTTCCATTCATTAGATGCTTTTTATCGATTTTCACGGCCTCATACAGTTATAGGCACAGTTAAGTTCATGATAAATTCGTAATAAATTTATGTATTATTATGTTGCATATCAGCTGCCAAAATCTTGTCAACTTCCCATGTAATCAAGAATTTAATCAGCTTGACCTAATTTTCTATCAACAGGCCCTCAGCATTTTTTCAGTTTCTCTCCTTGCAATTGAGAAGCTCTCGGACTTTTCTCCAGTGTTTTTTACAGGGTTGTTGGAGGTGATGCTCCATATATCCAAGTCAATTGAAAGAGCCCATAGTACTTATATTTTTGTTGAGCTAACACGTCATTTTTGTGTACTTTAGGCTTTAACTGCTGCTCTCATGATGAATATCTACATTGTTGGACTGAATCAATTGACAGATATTGAAATAGACAAGGTAACTTTGCTGTTTGTAAGATGCTAATAACTACAAATTCTGGGTATCTTCTTTAGATGTCAATGTTCTAGACTAATTGTTGAAGTGATAAATAATTCCTTCAACTAAATGTGGGGAAACATTTTGTATGTCCGAAGGTAATGGAACAATATGAAAGAGATACATTACTCTGTGTGCTAAATTTAAACTCATGTGAACTCTGTTACGTTTCATTGCAGGTTAACAAGCCATATCTTCCTTTGGCATCAGGGGAATATTCCATGGGCACTGGTGTCGTGATTATAATATCTTTTGCCATCATGGTATATAATTTGTAAATATTCATGTATGCAGCTTAGGCTGTAATTAACTACTTAAGATTTTGATGCAATATTTTAATCTGTAGTTCACAGTCACATGGATAAATTTGGCCGCTGACGTCTGGTATGAGTTCACCTGTAAAGATACTTGCTAGAGTCCTAGTTAAAGGGAAAATGAACCATGTGGTATTCGAAATTTGCTTCTGTTTCTTCTTGGTCTGTAAAACTACAAGCATCATTCAATGTGTGACTTACCTGGGGGCATCTAAACAGCCTTTTCTAACTATAGAAGCAAAGCACTACTAAATGTTATTTTCTGCATTTTATTTCTCCAAGTTAAATATGACCACTAAATGTTGAATAATGCACAGAACTTAGCAAGGTTGATGAGATGGTCTTGTATACTGACCAGCATTCATGAAATTTAGTCTGCTGTCACATCTGTATATGAGATTCACAAAGAATTTTACTAAGTTGTTCCTCATCTGTACAGAGTTTTTGGCTTGGATGGATTGTTAGATCGTGGCCATTACTTTGGGCTCTTTTCATCAGTTTTGTTCTTGGAACGGCATATTCAATGAACGTAAGTTGAGTTTTGTACAACATGAAAATTTCCATATTCTCAAATGGTTGTGCAAAACACAGCACAGTAGATAGACTGCCTTATGTTATCTATTTTGTAATGTAGTTTGACTAGCTTCTCTTTTTAAGCAATTGACAATAAATTTTTCTTATTAAAATAATCAAAGGATTACACTCATCTGTAGTGACTCTGTTTTGAAAATTAGTTTTACATGTTGTAAGCTCCTAGCCTCTAATGCAACAGAGTAAGTTTCCTGTCTTTACGCCCACTCTACTTATTTTCTTTATTTTGAACCTGTTCATTTAAATCTAAATGCTAACATGATCATACATGGTTTTCTAATTCATGGGCTTTACATGTTGCAAATGTTCAGTTGCCACTTCTGAGATGGAAAAGGTTTGCAGTTGTTGCAGCAATGTGCATTCTTGCCGTTAGGGCAGTGATTGTTCAACTTGCCTTTTTTCTGCATATGCAGGTACTTGTTTGCTTTCCAAATCTTTTGTTATTATATATTCAAATATTAGCAAAAATTAAATCCTGAAGACGATATTAGCATTGATTTTGGGAAATAAAAACATGGATGGCTTTTGTTTGGACGTCAGCAACTAAATGGTTAGAATTCTATTGCAGCACACCAGTTAAGTGCATGCAACTTATAAATAATTTTCCAGGTCCTTTGATGTCAATGAAGTATTTTTGACACCTAAAACGGTGTCTGGAAAACACGGGAACACAAATCTCTTTATAGTCGAGGTTCATTGGATTGCCTGACAGATGCTATTCATTTTTCTTTCTGTTGGAATATTATTAAAGTGCTTAAATTCTTCTCTTGACAATTTCCAGAGCCATGTGTACGGAAGACCTGCTACCTTTTCAAAGCCTCTAATTTTTGCAACTGCATTCATGAGCTTCTTTTCAGTTGTAATAGCCTTATTTAAGGTAATGATTGGAATTCATATAAAATAAGTTTCATCTGATAAGTATAATGACAGGTCCTAAAGGGAGGAAATTGGTAACATATCCACTGTATATCGTTCCCTGAATTCAAAGTGGATTACATGCAGGATATACCTGATATGGAAGGAGACAAGATATTTGGCATACAAACCTTTACAGTGAGTCTGGGCCAGAAGCGGGTTAGCATATGACTCATGCATTTTCTCTTGCTAGAGGAGCAAGTTCCCTTGTTTTGTGCCTAACTGATCTTGCTCAGGTATTTTGGACCTGTATTGCATTGCTTGAAGTTGCATATGGTGTTGCTGTTTTAGTTGGACTAACATCTTCCTGCAACTGGAGCAAATGGATCACGGTAACCTGTTTGCGGTCAATGCAATTTTTTATATACATTTGACTGTATTTAGTTCTAAAACCTTCTGAAAACTGAAGGGAATTGCTTCACCATCAGCTGAATTGTTGACATTCACTTAATCATACACCATAAATCTCTTCATTTTCCAGAAAAATTTATGTTTTATATGCATATGAATTCAGTTTCTGATATTCCTTCTACTTTGGACATGTAGTTCTAGAAAAGATCTACCAATTATATGTACAGTGTACCCAACTGCGATTTAACGCCATTTCACTATGAGAAGCCAAGTAGTCCTATTGATTATAATTTATTTTGGAGATGAAGATGCCTTTGGAATCCCTGAGCCAAAGGCTCATTAGCATTAGAGAGCCCCGTTGTCTGACTAGGTTTATTATATTAACTGAAGTTAAATTTTAATGTAAAAGTTCTAAAGTAGCTGGTTGAAAATTATACTTACTCCGAGCATCTAAAAATGGTCAGTAGGAAATAGTGTGGATGATTTAATAGATTTCTGTGATACATCTTTATATGTTGATATTTCAGGTTCTTGGTCATGTCCTCTTGGGCTCTACACTGTGGAACCATGCCAAATCTGTTGATTTGAAGAAGAAAGCTGCAATAACTTCCTGCTACATGTTTATCTGGAAGGTAATTGCCTGTCATTGTTTAGCCGATTAAACCTTGCAGTGAACACCCAGAATTGACAACTAGCAAAAATCTGTTCATTTCAACTCGAATAAAGCAATTCGTAAGATATGGACTGAACAGACAATTTTGCATGTAGTCAAGCCTTTGCTAAGGCACTTTGTTCCTTGTCTTGATTTGTTCAAACATCTAGGCATTTCTGATGTATTGGGAGAGATTTTAGAACGATGGCAATAATATGATAGGAGTTGGTTCAGGGTGGTCTGAATTTGGCTCGTTTAGGTTCTTTTAACTTGCTTGACTAATTTTCCCAAAAAAAAAAAGAAAACTTGCTGGAGTAAGATCCAGTTCTATATATGCTTTAACCTGAACTCCCTATCTCATCCCGGCTTGCACGAGACAACTGGGCACCGATCAGAAGGGAACGCAGGCTGATGGTTCGATGCTCTTGGCATGGAGCTTGTCAGCCTGTGCAATCCAAACACCACTCATGCATTTTAGATAGACGAAGCAAATGGTTCAGGCAAGTAGGCAAGTAACTATTCAGTGACTCTGTGCCTACCCCATAAAACTTGTCTTCTCAGTATTGCAGTCTGTGATTAGATTCATGTCTCTGTGAGCTGCTATGTAAGCAATGTCTTGTTCCTTTTCGCAGCTATTTTATGCAGAGTACTTGCTGGTACCATTTGTGAGATGAGGCATAGAGTATCAGGAACTTTGGTGATTGCTCTGAAACATGGACAATTCAAGATGATGCTTCAACTAAAGCCTCTTTTTTTTTTTGGGATTATATTGAACAGTTGGAACTTAGAAGATGTGCCTAAGGCTGTGTGACAGTTCTTGTTGCTTTATTGCTTAAGAATTTTAATGCTAAATTAACCTAAGGTTCCAAGCTCAAATTAGAGTCTAATTGAGCTGAGCTGGACAATCTAAACCTGATTGAATTTAATTTAATTTTTAATTTTTAATTAAAAATAAAAATAATATTATTTTATATAAAAAATTCAAACTTTGAATTTAATAGCCCGAACTTGAGTCTAGTTAACTCAAATTGGGTCTATTAACTTCGGTCACACTAAATCTAATCGGACTGTGTTATTTTTGCCTTTTAATAGGACTTAGTTTATTTAGACTATCTAGAATAATATCATTTTAAGATGAGTCAGGACGAACTAATTTTGCTATTCTTATTAGAACTTGAATTTCATAATGAACTGGGCTGAAATCATTTTACCATTCTTGCTTAAGCTTAAAATTTCGGATTGGAATTCAATCAGGACAAGTGAAAAATTTTGGCCTGCCATTTCAATCCTATTTCTCACTAATCCTTATTCATGCAATTGGAAATTTATACCCTAATTAAGGTTATTATTAGAGATGATCGTTGATGAGGCCTCAAACTAAACTCGAGCTATACCCGGGACTAGATAATTATTGTAAAAAATGACGTCGTTTTAAAAAAAATTATCATTTTTATTTTTTAATTAAATAAAAATAAAAAACTTCTAAAACTAGATTCAGGCCTTATCAGAAGATGTCAGGGCGGGCTCTTGCTTAGGCCCGGCCTCGGTCTATTCTCGTCCCTAATTACTAAATATGACGCTTCTTATTTTTTATTTTTATTCTTTTGCATTTTGGACATAAGTTACAAGCAACGGAGTTTGCACTCACTCAATTCACATTTCCTATTTCACCAGAAAAGCCCTAGTGAAAGTGGCGGCTCTCAGGTAAGGAAACCAAAGACATGGAAGGCTCCGTCGACGAGACAGCCAAAGCAGTCTCGAGCTTAGCTATGGACTCCGATTCTCCTGCTTCCGGCGACATTATCAGCAAGAAGTGAGTTTTATCTCTGTACTGTGCACTGCGCCTAAAACTGATACTCTTACAATCAACTTCAGCTGCAGTTGTCCTGGTTTTGGCTGCATGTAACCTTTACTTTTCCTTTCCTTTACGTGTTTGTGGGCAGTGCGCGCAAAAAGGAACTGAAGAACAAGCAGAGGGAAGAAGAAAGACGGCGCAAGGAGGAGGAGAAAGCCAAGCAGGTACACTTTTTTCGTTTTAATGACGCCAACTTATAATGGGCACCGATACTTATTTTATGTCCTTGCATGTTTCTAATTGGTCACTGAAGATCTTAACGTTTGTGTGTTTTGGAATTGGCTTGCGAAGGTACCAAAAGAAATGTGGGCTTAGTTGCTTTTTTTAGTGGTCACTTATCTTAAAGTTTGTTCTTTTAACCAACAGGAAAATTTCCCCAGATAGTACTATTTGGGAAATTATGTTTTGTTTAACTGTGCTCTGAATTGCCAAATGATGGGGAGGGGGATTTCTTTTGTGTCACTATGAATGTTCATATGAACAGTAACGTTATGAGAACAGGATTTAAAATAAGTCAGTTCCTGTTATTTTAGTTTACTTGGAAAATTTGGAAATTTTAGTTAAGATCCCTATTTCGTTAGGTTAAGGGTTTAAAGACTTTTGCTATATATGCGTGTTTCAATCTTTCAAGGAACAAGAATAGACTAATTTTCTAGTGGGAAAATGTGCTTTCTAGGAGTGATTCTTAGATATCCATGAGTTCTAGAAGTGATTTCTGGAATGGTATGATTCCTTTATTTTTGTTCGTTTCAAATCTTAGGTGTGATTCTTACTTCATGATACAAATTCTAGGAGTGATTATTAGATCTATGCTTTTGTTAATTCCTTATCTTGATAATTCTATCCCTAAATTCGTGAATTCCAACAAAATTTAAAATTTCCAGCAACTCATTTTACAATTTGTATGTGTTTCATCAAATTGTTGGAATGTTCTCCACTTGCCCTATATCACTAATTATGTTACAATTTTTGGCTTTTTCTTTAGGCCACTGCCAAGGCTGGTTCTCAGGGTCAGAAATCTGCAGCAGCTGATGATGATGAGATGGATCCCACGGTATAATTCTGTCCTTTGTTTCTATAAGAGCCTTTTATTTGATGATGTGAAGGATCAAAGTTTTTGATTCAGTGTGATTTGGGATCTTGTTTCAACACTCCTTCCATTTTGGCTTTGTTGCAGCAATACTTTGAGAATAGACTGAAATATCTTGCTGCTCTGAAGGAGGAAGGGAAAAGTCCATATCCACACAAGTTTCATGTTACAATGTCTATTGTTGAATTCATTGGGGAATATGGATCCTTAAGCAATGGAGAGCATCTTGTGGAGAGAACTGTGTCATTGGCTGGTACTAGAACATAGATGGTTCAATCAATATGGCTATATGTTTTGTTGCTACCTTCTTTCCTTTGTTAAACTGTGTATATTATTTTAACCTTCAAGGTCGAATCATGAGCAAACGATCTTCTTCCTCGAAGCTTTTCTTTTATGATTTGCATGGTGGTGGCGCTAAAGTCCAAGTCATGGCTGATGCAAGGTATATCTAGTTTTACTTCGTTGTTATTAATTTCTTTTCTGGTTGATCTTATTATTAAAGATCCTGGACGTTACATCTTGAAACCAATGAAATTAAGCTACAAACTGAAGCAAAATGATTTTTTCTAGATATCTAATAGTTAAGAAAAATCAAGAATGAAAAAGCAAGATATATTGGAAGAAGCAAGTTGATAAGCTACTTACGCAATAGCCAGACATTTGTATTTATACAGTAATTGGTTACAACAGAATGTATATGCACCATACATGTGTCCAGGAGGTTGTTATACACTAGGCACAATATTACACAATATTATATGAATAAATAATTAGTTACAATTCTTAACACTCCCCTTCAAACAAGAGGGTAGTGTTACTAGCCCGAGTTTTCTGTTGAAGCGAAGAAGTTGAGCTTGAGATGAAGCTTTTGTCATAATATCTGCAACTTGAAGAGATGAAGGAACATAAGAGATGGATAACCGTTTGGCTAACACAAGATCTTGAACAAAATGAAGATCTATCTCCAGATGCTTCATTGGGCATGATAAACAGGATTTGAGGCAATAGCAGCAGCACCCAAATTATCACTCCAAATTGTAGGAGGGACTGTCAGAGGAAAGCCAAGTTCATTAAGTAAAGAAGAGACCCATAATACTTCAGCAGTGAGGTCTGCAATAGCTCTATACTCTGACTCTGTACTGGACCGAGATATTACTCTTTTTCTTGGAGACCAAGGGATCAAGCTATCACCAAGAAAAACACAGTAACCACCAATTGATCGTCTGTCATCTATGCAGGAAGTCCAATCAGCATCTGAAAGACCCCAAAGAGACATGCTAGATGCGGGCTTGAGGTGTACTGATAGATGATCAGCAACCTTTGAGACATCTAAAGATACGCTTAACCCCTTTCCAGTGGTCAATAGTGGGTGTGCTCAAAAATTGACTAAGTTTATTGACAGCAAAACTTATGTCAGGTCTGGTGGTGGTAAGATATTGCAAAGCACCAAGGGCTTGGCAATAGAAGGAGGGATTAGAAAAAGGTTCTCCATCAGAATGAAAAGAACGACCAGCTACCATAGGAGTAGGGCATGAAGAAACATTATCTAAACGAAACGTAGTCAGCATGTCACCAATATATATAGACTGAGATAGAAAAATACCAGTATCATCTTGAATAATCTGTAAGCCAAGGAAGTAATGAAGATATCTGAGATCTTTTAATGCAAACAGCTTGTTTAACTTCTTTATAAACTGATCCATGGATGAGGAGCTGCTGCTAGTCACCAAAATGTAATCTACATAGATTAAAAGAATAAGAACTTCTGTAGTTGTGGAAAAAATGAAGACAGAGGTATCTCCCTTGAGATTGACAAAGCCCCATTGAAGTAAAATTGAGCGAAGTCTGTCATACCAGGTACAAGGAGCCTGTTTTAGGCCATACAAAGCCTTCTTTAGTTGGCAAACATGATTAAGATATTGGGAATCAATAAATCCCTCTGGTTGCGTCATATATACAGTCTCACTTAAAAAACCATTGAGAAACGCATTATTTATGTCTAACTGATGTATACCCCAATTATATGTCGCTGCAAGCATAAGAAGTCTGATAGTAGTAGCTTTTGCCACAGGACTATATGTCTCATGAAAATCAAGGCCTGCATCCTGTTGAAAGCCTTTGGCCACAGGCCTGGCTTTGTAACGATCTACTGACCCATCAGGCTTGTATTTAAGCTTAAATACCCACTTAGTGTCAACTACATTCATGTGAGGCAAATATGGAACATGTTGCCAAGTGTTGTTTTTTCATTAATGCTGAAAATTCTGCAGCCATTGCCTGCTGCCATGGAGGTGAAGCTAAGGCTTCGTTGACAGTGAGTGGTTCTGTAACTTGAGCTAGACCAACATATGGTAGCTTAGGTCTGTAAGTACCATGCTTTGATCGTGTGACCATAGAGTGTCCAGGAGCTGGTGGAGGAAGTAGATCAGGAATCTGATGAAGATGGTACAGCAGTATTATCAGAAGATTAACCGGACAGCTGGAAGAGGTAGCAGCCGAAGCACCTGAAGTAACTGGTACAACAGATGCACCGGCGGCAAGAGGAGAATTAGAAGAGACGAAGTCATGATGGAGGACTGTCTCTGATACCAAGTTAAGAAAAATCAAGAATGAAAAAGCAAGATATATTGGAAGAAGCAAATTCATGAGCTACTTACACAATAGCCCAACATCTGTATTTATACAGTAATTGGTTACAACAGAATGTATATACACCATACACGTGTCTAAGAGGTTGTTATACACTAGTGTTATACAGTAGGCACAATATTACGCAATATTATATGAATAAATAATTAGTTACAATTCTTAACACTTGAGTCTTTGGTAAGTTAAGTTTGTTTCAGTTTTCTTTTCTATCTTGGTCAATTAGAGTGCTGACGTTTCAATATTCAGGATGGTACACTTATTCGAAGCTTGAGTTAGTTAATACAGTTAAGTGTTGTTGATAGTGTAAAGTTTCGTTTGTCATATGAATTATGATATTACTTTTTCCAGTTCTTAGTAAACTATGAACTTAATTTGGGTTTTTCCTTTAAATCTTTGAATGTCTAAAGACAAGAACCTTAACAAATGAAAGTCTGTGTCTGCTACTATACCCTTCTTTACTCTTTTTCTGTCCTCCTTGTTTTCTTTTTCATTCTCTGATTATCTAGGTGACTTTTTGTGTATTGCTATACTTCAGCAAGTCTGGAATGGAAGAAGCTGAATTTTCAAAATTCCACTCCCATGTGAAGCGTGGTGATATTGTTGGCATTACTGGATTTCCAGGTTTGTTCCATTACAAATTATAAATAATTTGCTGCACTTACTGGTTCTGAATAAACTTGACTTTGTTTGTGGGACATGCAATGTACAAATTATCTCTATTTCTTTTTGAGGAAATAATCTATCCATAGTTTTTCCTTATAGTAACACTGATGATTGTATTGTTTCTGTTTCTTTACTCCAGGAAAAACCAAAAGGGGGGAGCTAAGCATTTTCCCCACGTCTTTCATGGTTTTATCTCATTGTCTACATATGATGCCAAGGCAAAAAGCTGCTCCTGTCTCAGATAATGTAAGTTTGAAGGTGGAAAATGTTTCTTATTGATCAGCTTATAATGGTTGATACTATTTTTGGCACAATGGATGTTGTGCAGAAAATTGAAGCTTGGTTACCAGGATGCACCAGGAATCCAGAAACGTATGTACTCAGAGACCAGGTATTTTTCCTCCGAAGAGAAGGCCATGTCAATATTAAGATATGTCTTATTGGATTAGCTACATAATTTTATGCTCATCTTGTGTGATTATACTTGAGTTCATCTTTGGGCAGTGATCCCTTGAAATAAGTGTGTCCTGTTATAATTCCCCTTGTTTTACTTCAAAGAAAATAATTTTGGATGGTTTTGCACTTTTGTTCCTGGGTACTAGAAGAAAAATGTCTCAACTTATTTTGTTGCTTGTCTATTTCCCCTACTATTCATGAGGATTTATACATTCATTCTTTTTCTTCCTTTTGGGTTCCAGGAAACTCGCTATCGTCAACGGTATCTGGATTTGTTGTTGAACTTGGAGGTTCGGCAGATATTCAAGACAAGGTCAAAGATCATAACATACATAAGAAGCTTTCTTGACAATCTTGATTTTTTGGAGGTCAGTCATCTTTTTGGATGTCTAAATAGCTGTGCTATATTTTATCCCCATGTATACCGTGCCTATTAATGATTTCTTTCTAACTAAGCTTGTCAATGCAATTCTGTCTTCAGGTTGAAACACCTATGATGAACATGATTGCTGGTGGAGCTGCCGCCCGTCCTTTTGTCACTCATCACAATGAATTGAACATGAGGCTGTACATGAGAATTGCACCTGAACTCTTTCTTAAGGAGCTTGTTGTAGGTGGACTTGACCGAGTATATGAGATAGGAAAACAATTCAGAAACGAGGGTATAGATTTGACACACAACCCTGAATTTACAACCTGTGAGTTCTACATGGCTTTTGCAGACTACAATGATTTGATGAATCTGACAGAAGAACTGCTGAGTGGTGAGAGTTAATTTTTCGCAGTTGCCTGATGAATTTCTTTAGTTTATATGCAATTTATTTACCTGCTTGCTATTTTTATCATTGTCATCTAACTTGGTTTATCCAAAATAGGAATGATCAAGAAACTAACAGGAGGCTACATAATTAAATATCATTCAAATGGGCTAGATAAGGACCCAATTGAGATAGATTTTACACCCCCCTTTAGGTCTGTTACTTGTTACCCTGGTATGTAGCTTTAATATTGCTGTGGAAGTATGGACTTGGGATAATCCAAGTGTTGGTTTAATTGCTGCAGGAGAATTGACATGATAGATGAGTTGGAGAAGATGGCCAACCTTAACATACCAAAGGACCTGTCTAGTGATGAGGCTAATAAGTATCTCGTAGCTGCATGTGAGAGGTTTGAGGTCAAATGTCCCCCTCCTCAAACGGCAGCACGCCTATTGGACAAGGTTAATTTTCTCATCTCTTTTTTTTTCATGTTTTTGCGATCCGTTTGTAATTATTGTCAAGTTGCAAAAATTGAGCAAATTATCTGACTTCTAATTTTGTCAAGATTTGCCATATTCAGTTACTTCCTTGATGAATTGGTTTAGACCTGGCCCATGTAATTCTGAGGCTTGTAGTGAGCGAATTTGTGTTCTTAAATTGTGTTTTTTGTCACTCCCATGTTTGCAGTTGGTGGGACACTTTTTGGAGGAGACTTGCGTAAACCCTACTTTTATTATCAACCATCCTGAGATTATGAGTCCTTTGGCTAAGTGGCATAGGTCGAAGCCAGGCTTGACTGAACGTTTTGAACTATTTGTCAACAAACACGAAGTATTTCCTCTTGACCAGAAGATTTTTGCTCCTCTTCTCCTGTCAGTTGAATTCTCTTAAGCTTTACTGACCATTAATAAATTTTCTAATTATATCTTAGGTATGCAATGCATACACCGAACTAAATGATCCTGTGGTACAACGCCAGCGGTTTGCTGAACAACTCAAGGTACCTATCATCACCAAAAAGCTTTCAGATTTTACATGTTTGGAAAGTGCTCTGAATGTGATCTATTCTGTCACTAGGATCGACAATCAGGTGATGATGAAGCGATGGCTTTAGATGAAACATTTTGTACAGCTCTTGAGTATGGGCTGCCTCCAACTGGTGGTTGGGGAATGGGTATCGACAGATTAGCTATGATGTTAACTGATTCTCAGAATATCAAGGTTTCTGCTATAGACTGTCCATCTACATCTTTTGTCAGCATACCAGCGAAGCCACTTTCTAAATCTATTCATCATTTTAATCTTTTTGTGAACAGGAGGTGCTCCTCTTCCCAGCAATGAAGCCTCAAGATGAACCTCCTGCCAAAGGTACTAATCATCATCTTGGCTTGTTATTCTTGATTGTTTCTTATTTATTCTTCCCGAAGGAATTTCCCACGTTTCATGCAACATTGGAACAAGACAAATATGTTTTGTTTCATGGCTGCAAGAGATGACAAACATGTTTCTCCAATTTTAAACTAAAAATTAGTTATTACAGTCTTTGTACCTTCAGCTGTTCATTTAGTTTTCTTATTTTTAGCAACTTCAGCGACTCCAGGAGCATGAGATGCTAACATCCGGTGCTTGCCAACAGAGCTCGTAATGTTAGAATATGTGATTGCGTGCTGTAATAGAAGCGTCAAGGTATCACACATTGTCCATTATTATAGCGGATATACGTGCCTTTTGTAGCTTGGGGAAATGTTCCCTGGATTGGATTGTTATAGTTAATTTGGAATCAAAATCTTCAAAAGGAATGAAATACAATTTCCAAGTTGATGGCTTGTTTTGATCCCCCCTTGGGCTTTGAACTTGCTGCGTCGGACTGAAATTCTTTATCTTCAATATTTTTATTTATTGCAAAATGAATGTTCATGTATTATTTAAACTGAGGCTTTTCCCTTGGAAGCCCAAGGCCTTGTTCTTTTGGATTGCCTTTGTCAATCTAATCCAAGCCTCGACATTTCTGAACCCACATGTAGTGAGTTCTTTTCTTTGATATATTACAGATGGGAAAAAGGTTTGTGATTTTTATTGATTATAAATAATAAACAATTTTTATAAATAAAAAATATTATAATTATACGGAAATCCAAGTTAGCAAAGTTAATAAATATTTGTACATTTTATAATAACTTAAAGCTTTAAATATTTGAATAATATTTTTATAATTCTATTTAATAGGGATACTAGCATAGTCTACGTGATGGACTTCTCTCCAGTTGGTAAAACATGAGTGGTTGGCAGTTATTGACTCCTTATATGATGCAATTATTATTATTATTTTTGTCTTAGATCATAGTATTCATCGGTAGAATTAGTAATTAATCCCCTCGCTGGTTTGTAGGCACTTCACAGGGTGGGAGAGTTGGTCCAAGGATTTAAGGCTGCTCCATATTCAAAGTTAAGGATCAAAATCCTGACTTTTGATTAAGAATGGATGAGTCCCTACCATTCAATCACATCCCTTGAGTTTATATGGTGCAATTATTGATTGGTGACTAACTAGCTGCTCATAATTAATTAATCTAAGCGGTAGCTAAGTGCCTCCATTAGTTTTTGTTTATTTGTTGAATAATTTCTTGACCTTTCACGTTATCGTTTTGTCAAGACAGACTAAGTTTAAAGATGCGAAGACTTCTAAATGTAATATGTCCTTTAGAGTTAACAAAAGGGAAGAGACTTTTTGTTTTGTTCTGTGGTCGCATTTGTATTTGATTTTGGCTTTACCTAATTGCCTCCATCATCAAAGTGGAATTGTAAATTGCATTGAATGATGCACTTGACCCTAATAAGTGGTCCTGCTAGGTTGCCTCTTCCCAAATAAATTTGTCCTGACCTGAGTCATGCTTCAGTTTTTGTGTTTAGACATGGTTTTCAGGCACGTGGAGCAGGTAGAGAGCTACGTAAGACTAGTCAAGTGTCGTGAGAGCTCAGGACACATGTTTTCTCAGTTCACATACAAACAAATTGATTCATCCTTTTCAAAAATGTTAAGATCAAAGCTACAAGTACATCTATACTAATCAGTATAATCGATACAACTTATTTTAATACTGTTTTTAGTTCAACATGAACACATAAGCCTGTGAAAAGACACACTTATTGCAATAGTTTCTAAGGGAATGGAAGATGAGATGGTGGATGAGCAAGAACTTCAACCAACAATGTCTATTACAAAATCGGCTGGAGCCCAGTGCCGACCTTCACTGGTCAGATAAATTTAAACCCCCCAAAATGATAAAAAGGGAGGGTCTTCGTTGAAAGACAGGCCACTTGCTTAGTGGGATTTCATGTACTGTCCACATTCTTAAAGTTTTGCAGCTATAGCTGATTTTAGAGCATCCAACAAAGACTGTTCCATAAGAAAGGACAATGGAGGTGGCTTTGAAGCCATTAGTTTCCTTTCCATTTCACCGTATTTATTCATTTCCCATGCTGATATTCAAGCATCTCGTTGATGACAAGAAAAGAGTAACCAAAACTCCACCACCAAAAAGCATGGGTGGACACAAATAGGTGGGTCTAATCATCTAACAGTTATGGAGGAGATGCTCTTGGGTCTCCTTTGGTGTCAATAATTTTCTATTACTATTTCCTCTCCTAGGCTTTTAGTCCAAGAGTGTCTCGCTTGTAATGATGATGATTCTTGTTCCACCCTCTTTTTGATATGAAAATCACTATTCAGGGCATTGCTTTCTTTATCACAAGTAGCCCGGGTGGGGCAATGGCATGGGGAAGAGGAAGAGCTATTGTCCTTCCTGTAAGATGCTCAAGAAGTTGTGATAAAGAGAGAGTGGAACAAGTTAATGGTCCTAAATGAGGGAGAAACTAACACGCCCATTTGTAAAGCTCTTTTAAGTTGCATATATTCTTTTGTCTTCGAATTTACAAAATGCCTTTTAAGTAACTTATTTGGAACATGTCGTATTCAGGCATGTCGATCTTGTTCGGTGCAAATGTCTATTTGGAATAGGAAAATATAGGCTAAAAGTTGGAACTTAATATGATATATATAACGTAACGTGTGGTCCTCCAACATTTTTTCTGGTTCTAGGTAGGTATGGTGTTCTCCTTCACGGGGAAGTATCAAAGCCGCCCTTGCGAGGGTGGTCCAATCAGGTATAGATCTTTTGTACCCCTATCCTGCGCTCACCCGGTTCTTTTTTTGACCTCAACCATCCAATGTAATAAATTGGTTGGTTGAGAACAAAGGGAAACAGAGGGCACTAAGTAGGAGGTACAGAAGATCTATTTCCGGTCCGATCATTGCATTGGATGGTTAAGAACAAAGGGAAACAGACGGCACTGGATAGGAGGTACAAAAGATCTGTTCCCAGTCCAATCGATAGAGTTTATCTTCTACTAATTTAAAGGATTTTAAGTTGGAGACCTAAACAGACGGCACTGGATAAATGACCTGTTGAACTCTATTACTCGATAACATGCCTCCTGTGTTCCACTTCTCAGATGATTACCGGATCGGTTGTTATGGCTAGTGGCCAGTCCTGGACTCTTACAGCTGTATATGCTAGCACCAATGCGAGTCTCCGAGAGCAATTATGGAATGGCCTTCATGATGCTTTTGCAAACCGTTGTCAACCATGGCTTGTCATTGGAGATATGAATGATATACTTTCCCGTGCGGAAAAACAAGTTGGTCATTTTTCTCAAAGTAGAGCAGATAAATTTAATAATCATCTCCATCGGTGTAATCTTATAGATTTGGGATACATTGGCCAAAAATACACTTGGGTTCGAAATTCTTTCCAGAGAATTGCAGAATGTCTTGATCGCGCCATTGCTTCTGTGGAGTGGAGGGTTTTGTTTCCTGAAGCAGTAGTTTGACATCTCCCCCGAGTGTATTCTGACCATTCTCCTCTGCTGGTCAAGTTGGGTGGTGTGTCGAGTTACGGGGGTGTTTGACCTTTCCGGTTTGAGGCTGCGTGGATGTCAGATTATCGGTTCTCTGACGTGGTCAAAAATAATTGGGATATTGCGAAACATCCTTCTGAATCTTTACGGCTATTGGAGGAGGCATGTAGGGCTTTCAATCAGTATGTATTTGGGTATATTTTTCATCGAAAGAGAAGGCTTAAAGATCGGATTGATGGGATTCAACGCAATTTGCAGCGTTATGACTCGCACAATCTTAGAGTTTTGGAAAAGGAGCTCATTTCAGAATATAATCATACTCTTGCTCAGGAGGAAATCCTCTGGTTTCAAAAAAGTAGGGAACAAAAACTGATTTTTGGAGACCGTAATACCATATTTTTTCATGCCTCCACGGTGGTGCGTCGGAAGCGGAATAAAATTGAGAGATTACAATTACATGCAACTGAGGAGTGGTGTGACGACCCTGGTCAGGTTAAACACGAGGTCTTGACTTATTTTCAAGACTTGTTTGCGAGTTCTGCAGGTAGTGGGGACAGTGGTGTTAGCCAGAATCATTCGAAACTCCAACAGGCTTATGTGGATATCTTGAGTGGGCCGGTAACTAGCGATGAAGTTTGGCGTGCTCTGGCTTCTATGGGTAATCATAAAGCTCTAGGACTTGATGGTTTTCAGCCAATTTTCTTCAAATCATTTTGGCATGTGGTGGGTGGTTCGATGACTAATATGGTCCGACAAG
>JAOQMR010000008.1:1251498-1261763 GCA_027563865.1 Erythroxylum pelleterianum
TGATGGTTTTCAGCCAATTTTCTTCAAATCATTTTGGCATGTGGTGGGTGGTTCGATGACTAATATGGTCCGACAAGCTTTCGAGACTGGCAACATTGATGATCGGCTAGCGGAGACATTAATTGCTTTAATTCCGAAGGAACCTTCTTCTGTCTCTATTACACAATTTCGACCAATCAGCCTATGCAATGTTAGTTATAAACTGATTACAAAAATCATTGTGAATAGATTACGTCCTTTTCTTCAGGATATTGTGCATCCTTTTCAGAGCAGCTTAATCCCGGGTCGAAGTACAGTTGATAATATTCTGATGGCCAGGGAATTGATTTATACGATGAAGCGGTCTAAGAGCCAAAAGGGTGTAATGTTGGTCAAGATAGATCTTAAAAAAGCTTATGACCGCATTAACTGGGATTTCCTTGAAGATGTGCTATCTGATTTCGGTTTTCCGACGGTTATTATCTCTCTTATCATGATTTTTTTCGGAAATCTTCACTTGCTGTCTTATGGAATGGTGAACATCTTCCTTCTTTTCGTCCTCAGAGAGGTATCTGTCAAGGTGATCCTCTTTCGCCTTATCTGTTTGTTTTGTGTATGGAGAAACTTGGTGCTATGATTAATTCTTCGGTGGAAAGGCGGGAGTGGGCCCCAGTATCTTGCTCTCGTGGGGGTCCACATCTATCTTATTTGTTCTTTGTGGATGACGTCATTTTGTGTGCCCAAGCTAACATTAATCAAGCTCAGGTTATAAACTCGATCCTTGAGAAATTCCGGTACGGCTTCAGGTTTGAAAATTAATGTGAATAAATCAAAGTTTATTGTTTCGAGTGGGGTTTCCAACTCTCAACGTGAAGCACTTGGGGGGATTCTTGGAATTAATTCGACTGATAACATTGGTAGATATCTGGGTTTTGATTTGGGGGACGGCAGGAGCTCTATTGACAATTTTAGTCAATTGGTTAGTCGTATGAGTCAAAATCTATCCAGTTGGAAAGCGAGCCTTCTTAATTTGACTGGGAGAGTTACTCTCGCTAAAGCCACGTTAAATGTAATGCCTAGTTATTTAATGCAAATCACTTGGTTCCCTAGCAGAGCGTGTAATGTCGTTAACCGGATTGTGCGAGATTTTATTTGGCGCTCCTCTGATGATAAGAGAGGTGTGCATTTAATCTCTTGGGATACAGTTACCAAGCCGAAGGCTGCTGGTGGCCTGGGAATTCGCAAATGTCGACCTATGAACATTGCTCTTCTGGGTAAGCTCGTGTGGAGTGCTCATGAAAACCAAAGGAAGCTATGGATCCATATGATTTGTGGGAAGTATGCCCCTAATTTGACAGTATTGGACTGGACTCAAAGGCCTAACTGTTCTCCACTTTGGCGTGATTTACTGAAAGCGAGGGCTGAGATTATTGAGGTGACGGCCGCTCGGTTTCTCTGTGGCACGATCCTTGGTTACGTAACGGACGACTGATCGATCATGTTCCATTGGTGGACGATAGTGATTGGGACTTGATGGTTCGTGATATACTGGACGATACGGGCATCTGGACTTTCCAGAACCTTCGTACAACTATCCCAAGTGAAATTAGAGACGAGTTTCTGTCCATCCGTCCTCCGGTGGGATTTTGGGATTCGGATGAGATCATCTGGGGACATTCTACCACTGGTCGCTATTCCGTCAAGAGTGGCTTTCAATGGTTAACTGGGGTGGACTATGAGGGAGTTGATAATTGGCAGTGGATCTGGAAGATTCGAGGGCCGTTAAAAGTGAGGATTCTTTGCTGGCTCATTTGGCATGGCAGAGTTCATACTCAAGAACTTCGAGCAAGGAGAGGAATTGAAGTTTCGGATGTATGTAAGCGGCGTGGATCTGGGGCCGAGACAATTTCTCACCTCTTTCAGGATTGTACGAAGGTAACTGGCATTTGGCAACGGAGCATTATGTTTACAATTTGATTCATGAATGGAATTCATGTTTGGGGTTGGTCAAGAGTAGTACTTCGAAAAGCGCTCGTTTGGTTGCCTGGAAGCCTCCGCGAAATACTGTTGTTGCTTTGAATGCTGATGGGAGTGTTCTGGGCAACCCAAGAGATGCGGGTATTGGTGGCGTTCTTAGAGATTGCTATGGTAATTGGTTGGGCGGTTTTTCTAAATTTGTTGGTAGGGATTCCAATACGGGTGCAAAGTTATTAGCTATTCGAACTAGTCTGCTTGTTGCCTGGAATCATTCCTACAGAGATGTTTGGTTGTTTTCGGATTCGTTAGAAGCTCTCCGCTGCTTTGAAATTACGGACTGGACGTTTCATCCTCATGGTAATTTAATTGGGGATATCAGAGCTATCCTTAGTTGGGACTGGTCTGTCCGATGTGAGCATATTCTTCGGAAAGGTAATAGCGTCACTGATATTCTAGCTAAATAAGGAAGTCATGGACGGGAACCGTTTCAATTTTGGCTCAATCCTCCGGCGTTTGTGAATGTTGCGGTTCTTGGTGATGCTGTTGGTGTCATGTTTGTCAGGGACTAGTTCTCTTTTTCTATTGTATTTTTTCTTTCCGTTGCACCAAAAAAAACATGCCTCCTGCATTAGTGCCCAATAAGGAATCCCCAGATAATGGCCAGTTATTGTGTCCGAATCCAGGTGTGTCTGAAGTTCTGTTTGTAGTTTATTGTACTTAATCTATGCTATGACAGATTTTTAATTTAATTAATCTTAATTTAAAGACCGGCTAAATTAATTTTATTTAATTATAATTATTAAGATCGTATCATTTTACAGTCCAAATTTAAGGTTGTCTTTGATCATATAGCAAGGATTGGATTTGGATGTTGGACAATTTTGTCCTTTTCCATAAAATTGGACAACTATCAATTGCATTTTTCAGTTTTTAAATAAATTATCGGTTAAGTTACGTAATTTGATTCAAATAAAGATAATAAAATAACTCAATAAATAATCCAGATTAATGGGTCGAAGTCTGGGTAGCAAATAGATCCTAATTAGTGTTGACCAAACTCATATCGGCCTTGTGATAAAGAAGTCCGATATGAAAGTTATATATAGTTTAAGGTCTCTTGTAGTTGCTCGTATTAATTATAAGTATAAGGAATCTCTGACCTATTAGCAGAGCTTACGTATTGAGAAAACTGTAAAAAGGCCTAAACCACGTGTCGGGAAACACTTTTCGTAAAAGTCCCGGAAGATTCGTGATCGTTTAGAACTAAACGATCACTCGAAATCGGCATCTGAATTAGAGATAGAACTAAAATCAAGTATTCCTTATTACCTTCATTTTCAATCATTTCATATTAATCCTTAGTACGTAATAAGGTCTACGCGACGTATTACATTGGATGTAAACAAATTTGCACAAAATGCCTAAACATGCAGATCTCTACCAGAAGACCAATCACATGTTCATTAAGATGCTTCACTTTACTGCCTACCAATCTATTTGCTCAGAGACATGCAATTAAGTGCTAGGCCCCAGATCCCTCCCAATCCCATTCATGCATGTATCTCAAGTCAAAATGTTGACGTTTTTCAATTTTCATCTTCAATAATATTTATTCTGAAGAGTAAATAATTAAATGGAATATTCTATTTCTATCTTTGCCTTATCATTCAATGGGCCATGCTTTATTTATTTTCCATAACCTCATATTCTAACTTAGGAACTATAATACATTTATTCCAAAATATATATTTCTTTGATAATTTTTGAAATTTAAAAAATTAATTAGTTCATTTATGTTACATCTAATTTAAATTTATTTTTTAATTGAATTATAAAACAAAATATTTTAAAAATTAAAAATTACAAAAATAAAAAATTAGGAAAATTTTTAAACCACAATAGAAACTTATATCTTTTACTTGAAAATTAACAATTATATATCAACAACAATTCAACAAAATTCTTGTTGGTCACGGAAATTGAGAGGTTCAGAAGTGAACTCAGTCTTACTCTTAACTGATAAAGAAGTTTTTGTCGAGATCCACATGAAAAATTAAAATAAAATAGATAATATATTAATAATAATAGATATAAATAATAATTAAAAAAAAAGAGTAGTAACAGAAATACTAGCGCGTGAACAAGAAGAGTCCTCTATGATTGAAGATTACAAGGTACAACAGTTGTACTTTTGTTGCACAATTTGACAGACGGCGATACTGTTCTCAAATATATAAAACCACACATATACTATACACATGGTGCCAAACTGTATTCACAGCTCAATTCCAGAAAACCAAAGACAAGCTACGTCAGTCTGCATTGATCTATGTCACATGTTGCCTCCTTGTTATTTATGAAACCTCATCGTTTACACGTCAATTTCAACGAATTATATAATCTTATTAATATGTCGGTCACTTTTGCATCTACTTTACAATTTTACTTCACGCCATACATGAAAGGGACTGCCGTCTTTAACTTACAGTTCACAATTTTGGCCGACATCGCTGCGTAGGACGGTCAGTATACGGTGTTTCTTATGAACTTCCAAGGAGATGCATGCTCCCAATTCAATACGAGCGTTTAGAGACTGAAGAGCCATTGTCCTTTAATCCTTAAATTGCATGGACATTGTTGTTAGTTGTTACTTTTGGAAGATGCGAAGATATACAACGTCTAATTAAATAAGGGTGCGATCTAGTTGGCATGACGAATGATTTATGCCATTTGTTTTTTTTATTTAATTAGCATTATATTTTTATAAAATTAATTAAAAATAAAATAAAACTAAACATTTTAAAAAATGATTGAAAAATATTACTTTACTCGTTGAAAATTTTAAATTTTAATTAAAAAAGAAGACTAGTAAACAAAAACTATTTAGTTTTGTTTAGTTTATAAAAACAAACTATCTTAAGAAAATTGATCAATTTTTAATATTAACAACAAAAATCATTAAGCTAAATCAAATCAAAAAAATTGAAAACTAAGGGTCCTTTAGTTCCATTTCTATTTTTTGTTATAGTTTTCATTTCTCATTTTCAATTTTTTGTTTCTATTTTTCTTTCAAATAAAAACAAAAAACTGCTTGATTGTTAATGTTAATATAGTTATAGTTTTATCACTAATAATAATTACATTTTAAAGAAAATTTAAAGATAAATTATTTTGAATTAAATAAGTTTATTTAATCTCTTATATGATATTTATTAACAAATTATTAATATTATTTAATAAAATAAATAATTTAAAAATTAAAATTTTATTTATAATTTATTTGAAATATATTTTAGTTATTAAATCAAATTTTATTTGAATAATTATACATTTTAAATTTAATTATAAAAATTAAATTATTCATAATTTTATTGATAAAATATACAAATATAATGTTGAATTAAATTATTCATAATTTTTTATTAAAATTAAATAATATATATTTAAATGATAGTAAACCAAATTATGGAAAAACAAAAACTACTTTGTATGGTTTTCATAATTTTTGAAATCTGGAAGAAAGTAAAACTAAAAACAGAAACTAAAAACTCAAACAATTAATATTTTTTTAAACTAAATTTGAAAACAAAAATAAAAAACCAAAAATAAAAATAAAGACAAACACCCCTCTAAATTAAAAAGTTAGCAGATTCAAAATTTTACTGTTGTGTTTAACAGAACAAATCCATTTAATCTTTAAAACATTTAGTTTAAGTTGATCATGATTTATTAATTAATTACAAGTCTTTTTTTATCACCAACTCTCCGAATTTCACTCTTTCATTTGTCAGCTTCTTATATGTTTTATACACATATACACCATAAAAAGATGGAGAGAGAAGATTGCCTTGACCTTATTTCTATCTCACTTTAATAAGCATTTTGTGCTTTAATTAATTGCTTAATCGAATTGCGAGGTGATAAATCTTCTTTATTAATTGCTTCCTTTTTTAGTAGATCATACGTACACAAACTACAGGGCAAACGCAGAGACATTGACGGCGGACTATAACCAGTCAAGAATATGTAATTGCACCGCCTGTGGTAATGCTTCAATTGAATATATAAAATTAATTAAGTTGGTCTTACACAATAGTTTAAATTATTGTGATGAATCGGTCACTTAATATAGTATCAAAATATTTATGATCAAGTGATCTTGAGTTTAAATCTTACCACTCACATATTATTCAGCACAAGGTAGAGTGAGCCTGTGCAAGTTTCAAGTCGAAAGAGCTTTCACTTGAAGGGGTGTGTTAGTGAATATATAAAACCAATTAAGTTAGTCTCACACAACAACGTAAGTTATTGTAGTGAATCGGTCACTTAACAAATGCCTGGTACATTAGCGTCTGCCATGTACTGACAAAAATTCTCCGATACAATTCATCTCTCTTTTTTTTTATTTAAGAGAAGCACAACAAATTATATAGTAAGTTGAGGAGAGACGGTCCCGACAGATCTTTGCACTCAAAATGTGGAATCGCCTACTCAAAAAAAGAGACAGTCTCCACAAATTCTCTTTTAGAAGGAGGTAGCACTTAATGAGTGTATTCTTAAAATAAGTAATGCCTACGTCAAACCAACCAGCATAATTTACGATTCATCTCCTTAGCCGTCCATTTTTGTGACTCTTTTATATTTACATTTTTGGGTTTTTAGTCTGGTTCTGGTCTAGCAAGTTGTTCTGTAATTGCCTAATTGGTTTCGATTGCTAGGAAATAAAATATATAGAACCTCGAAGTGGGCAAAAGCATTATCTAAATTTAAAGCATTTAAAAGAAATAATTTTGTGTGACCCAATTATTAATTTATTAAATAATGTATTGAAAATATTTAATTTATCAAATTAAACACAATTTTTACTAATTTGATAAACATAAACGCTTAAATAAAATAGGAATATGTGACAACGATAAAGCGTCATAAGATTAGGTTGCACATAGGAATAAGATGCATGTATCCTTACCGAATCCTCAAATCACTTGCGAACAAGAATAGAATCTTACTAGACTATAAATTTACAAACGTGGAAAAGTGTTCAAAGGGCAATTTTAACAAAGTGACACTATCGTACACACAAGAGACATTTAGTTTACGTACGAAGTAAAATGTCCGCTTTTGTGTTTGTATACGAAACATTGTCACCGCTCACGTATAGGACGGGTTTAGAAATTGTTTTAAAAGAGGTTAAAATATTTAAAGTATTTTTATATTATTAAAAAATTTTAAATGGGGACAAAATATTTAAAGTACTCTTATATTACTAAATTAAATTAATGAAGTGAAATTTTATTTTTTAATAAATTTAAAATTTAAAATAATAAAATTTTTATAAGCAGTGGACGCAATTACCCTCACTTGCTTTCAACGTGCATCCGTCCTGCTCATGTACAATCAAACTTATCATTTGGTTCAGCCGGATTTTGCTGAGGTTGAACATTGCTATTCGGATATATGATTCAGCGTGATCTTGGCTGTTGAACACCTGCAAAACAAATAAAGGCACGTCGGGAGTTAATCTCCGACAAGCCCCTCCGACGCTTAAGTCAGTCTTTTGTGGGAGTTATCCTGATAAAAAGTGGTGAATAATAGGGTTTCTTATGCCGTACCTCTCTCATGGCGAAACAATACCTTATATCCCGGATCATTGCTAGGTCTAAGTCTTTACGTAGATCTTCGTGTTTGCATGGGAGATTGCCTCCTATTAATGGGCCGTTGACGCTTGGGCCTAGGATTGGGCCTAACCATCATCCAATCACTTTTTCCATCAGTTAAGGAGAAGAGTATACACTTTTTAACCTGTCCAAATTTTGTAATTGGTGACATCTTTATTGAATTGTTGTTCAATGGCAAGGTTTGAAATTTGATCGGCAGACAATTCATGTTCAACACCCGTCAAACCTGGCTCTCTGTTTCCGATTAATTCCACGAAACATAGCAACTTGCTTTGATTCACACCATCTTTCTACATATATAGACAACGACTCTGTAATATTTATGGTGAGAAAATTACATTTTCTTGCTGACTTGGAAATTATGAGCGATGTACTTGATCCCCGCTGACGTGATTGGTATTACTAACGTCCACTTGCATGCCACGTGTTCTTTTCTAGATTAGCCTATTGCTGATGTAATAAACGGAGAGTAATATAATATTTACGGTATTGGGATATTGGATACCAAGCGACACTTAATTCTCAGAAATTCATGCAAGGCTTAATGCATTAACGTGTACATTCATCTTACTCCTTAAATACAAATTTGAAGGTGTAACAGGCATAAATATTTTTAAAAATTTTAAAAATTCTTAATTTTTTATTTTCTAATAAGATTATTTCTTCTAAACTTTGGTTTAAAAATAATAACGAGACATACGTACGCACGTAGTATATATATCATACATAGCTGATCAAATATCACTAATATAATAATTTAATTCAGTTTTTAAACCTTACCTAAATCAAATAAATTTGACTTATTAAATTATTAATTTATGTTAGATTCAATTAGTTTGATTTAAGTTTAATAATTGAGTTTAATCTTTATATAAGAAACATTTAATTAGTATAAGTATAATATTTATGTAGCACATATTTTATCGTTATATTTAACGGAAGCATAAGAAAATTAATTATTTTAAAATAAATGATTTTTTATAATTTTAAAAATTAAATTAAATTTAAAAAAAAAATAGAATCACATATTTACACTAGTCCAATAAATTGTTTTTCATTTTCCCTTTTCATTTAAATATATTTAGAATTCGTTACAAGATACACACTAATCGTGATATTAGAAAAGTACAATTGTAACGCGTATTACAAACCTTATTACGTACCTAAGATTAACATGAAAGGATTAAAACCAAAAATAATGTGAAATACTTGATTTCGGTTTTATCGCTGATTCTGATGTCAATTATGAGCTTCAAACGATCACGAATCTTCCAGAACCTTTACGAAAACTCCTCTTTGAGATATGAACTAAGTCTTTTTACAGTTTTTTCAATACGTAAGCTTTCTTAAATGTTCAGAGATTCTTTATGCTTTACGATTGACATAAACAACTGTAGGAGATATTGACCTTTATACAACATCTATGTCGGGCTTTTCCATCATAAGGCTGATATGGGTCCGGTCTACACTAATTGAGATTCATTTTTCACCCGAACTTCGACCAATTAATCTAGATTATTTATTGAACCACTTTAATATTTTTATCAGGATCAAATTACTTAACTTAAATATAATTTATTTAAAAACTAAAAATATAATTAATAGTTGTCTAATTTTATGAAAAATGACAAAATTATCCTACGAAAATATCAAATAGAAAATGGTCAGTACTTGTACTTTTTCTGCACAAAACGTGCCAAAATAGAAGAAACACCCTTGAATTTTCGTGAAAATGAAACTTACTATTTTTTTTATACCATATCCTGACGAAAATGGAATTTATATTATTGTAAAAAAAAAGAAGCGAAGTCAAACGTATGTAATCTCCCATTTGTTGTGATGACTACATCCTTTGACAAATGTACATGTACAGAGCCGACCTTTTGACAAAGTTGTTTTTCTTTTTACGCGACTCCACACTGGATCTGCCTAAATTAAGTTGACATTGGTTTGTAGATGGGACCTTCAAGCTCCTCTTAACAAGGATAGAGTGAGGCCTGTCTCAGTTCCTCCAGATGATTAGTGCCAAGTAATTACGTACAACTTGAAGCAGTAGTTGACATTTTTGCTTCTTGTTAGAGAAGGTCATACTTTAATTTATACTTTGCAACCCACAAATTTTAGTCAACTGGGTATACCCAATTTTTATTTTTTGATCATATTGTTTTAAAATATTTGAATTTTAATGTTTGGATGGAATATCAGTACTAGTGGATGATACTTCCTGAAGTTCTTCGCATTATTATTTTTTAATTTCTAACTTGTTTGATTATTGTTTTAGGGTACTAGACCGAAATTTAAACCGGTAAAATAAGGAGTTTAAGGTTTAAAATATTTAACTAGTATTATATCGTCATAAAACTGATTAGAGATCGAGTAAAATTTAAAAATTTAAAAAATGAGTGAAGAAAAATATTCTTATCTATCAAAAATTTAAAGTTTGATTAAAATAAGAGATTGAGTTTATTTTTTGTTATGAAAACTGATGATTTTATGAAAACTAGAAGATTAATCAATAAATTAATTACTTTTTAACAACAAAGATATTAACAAATTAACAAATTTTTTCAAAACTAGACTGGAAGTTAAGTCGATAAGATAAATAATTTAAGGTTTAAAAGATTTAACTAG
>JAOQMR010000008.1:1284230-1301351 GCA_027563865.1 Erythroxylum pelleterianum
GTCCCTAAGAACCGCAACAAAGTCTTCCGTCTGAACATCCTCTGGAGAAACAACGAACTCGCTGTCTTCTTTCTCCCAAATAGAGAGCCTTTGCAACCCTGAATCCACGAAGCTAAAACGAAAATCTAAGAGAGACCAATGTAGAAATAATACCTAGACCTCACCTTGCACATAAACAGCAAGACCAACACTTGCACTCGTAGAGAAAGAAAGAGGCAAGACCTAGGTCAATCCCTCATCTTATTTGCAAAAAAAACATAGTTGTGTACTACGTAAATTAAAAGGAAATAAAACGTGGGATCTTTTTGTCTCCACGAGCATGAATATTCCTCAGTTGTCAGCATTAGATTATTTATATCAAATTTCGACAAGACCATGAATTGTGTTTTACCTCGAACATATGTAACCAAAGCACAACAACGTTAGGTCGATAAAAACAAATACATGCACCATCCCAATCTAACAGCGTAGAATAAAGTAGGATAGACTAAACTTAACAAGATTAAACTTATGTGTTGGGTTGTGGTTGTTTTTACTTGTTTGGCATTTACTTGCTTGGCATATATAAATGGTAACATGCAACTTACAATATTAAACTAGAACAAGAGCGCCTAAATTGGGTAACTAGATAGCTTACTAGGGAGCAACTCTTAGTTACCATTAACAAAATGCTAATTATTGTAATTATTCTACTACCTCCCAATCATAATAATTCACGAAAGTTTACAAGGTGCAGGTAAATTTGAGCACAACGTATTACCGAATTAAGACAAAAGTGGTAGAAATATTATCAATCATGCCAATTTTCGCAAGCTAGTCAAGATACTAATCTTTGAATACACACACACACACACCAATAATTCAAGATATAGTAGTTAACTGTAGGTGAAAATAAGATATTACATGTTAAAATGCCTCAATCTTTATTCTAGTTTATGACCAATTTATGCTTTAGATGTCCTAATCTGGTGCTTAGTACCATGATCTAAGACTTTGAAACTGAGGCCAGAAAGATGTTTTCATCGTCTTTTCTTGAACTTATACCATCATAACATGGAAATATTCTGAACTTAGGTTTAACCACTGACTCTTTGGAAATAGGTTGTATAGTTTATGGCATGAAAGTGGAGAATGACGAAGAGAGTGGCAGGTGGTGGCTGAGGACACAGGCTTGAAGAGCCAACAAAGTAAAAGGGAAAACAGTGGAAGAGGACCCACAACCTTTGCGGCTTGTGCCTTGAACTGCCTACAACGCGTGCTCTTCTCTTCGTCCTCTCAAAGTCCCTCCCTTACTTGGAGATGCCGTCACCTTGTCCTTTGTCCTTTAATACTTCCATCACTTTACCCTCTTGCTTCTTCTTATTATATTCCAACAAGATAAGAACCTCCAACCAAATTTGTGTATTTTATTGAACTTAATGAAGATATTCCAGAGTTATTTATTGAATAAACTATGCCTGGATTTATTGTAATCACAGGTTTCCATTAAAGTACTCCAACGAACACTGCATATAACGAAACAAAGATTATATATAATTGGTAAGATCAAGTTTAATTTTACCTAGTGTTTGGCTACAAGTGGATCGAGATTACCCTCCTAATTCTAGAATCATAAATGAACAAGACACAGCCGAAGCAATTAAGTCTCTCTAGATGCCTAGCTATGCACTGAAGCTGGAGACACCAAGTAAAGGAAATCTTTGTTACCATCTCAGTCGATGTTCGATGAAAA
The DNA here is from genome assembly GCA_027563865.1 of Erythroxylum pelleterianum. NCBI lineage: Eukaryota > Viridiplantae > Streptophyta > Magnoliopsida > Malpighiales > Erythroxylaceae > Erythroxylum > Erythroxylum pelleterianum. The sequence continues at coordinate 1,285,963 of JAOQMR010000008.1, forward strand.
CCAAGCCCCGTAAGACGTTTAATAGAGGGGGAAAAAAAAGAAGAAAAGAACAAAAGATCTGAGTACTGATCTCAGTTTTCCATTTTCCTTGGATGGATATGCATGTTATTTCCTATGCGATCTTGCTTGGTAGCTTCTTGTTTTAAGTACCATAAAACTTTAAGATCATGAGAATCTTAAGTCCCTTTCGGATCTACCTCTTTTTACATATGCCGTCTTTCTTTTTAAACTAGAATGTCTTTGTTGCATATTTCACCTATATTACCTACTCGATCTCCAAGGTAGCTGAAGATATTGTAAACTATATGAAGTTTAACCAATCTGGCACTATATCCTGAACAAATCCTGATTAATTTATGGTATATCAGCTATACTTAGTCTTCAAATTAGTCCTAACGACATGACATATGAAAAGGGGAAAAAAGAAAAGATATATAAACCCAAAACCTGCCAATTTATGATATACATCTGGACAGGATGGGGACACACGCCGGACTAGGCCATGTTACGCATGAGCTTTTTTAATTGGGATTGAACAGAAACAAGTAGAAGACAACTGAAGTCATGCCACTTCTTCTACCTACAAATATATATGTGAGCAAGCAAACACTAGTTCATCTTCATTATTATATACCTGAGGCATGTGGATATGATATCAGTGGTTAATTCTATATTAAGTTCTCCAGATCAGATTGGAGAATTTGAAAATTATATTATTTATTTGCGTGTTTGAGGACAGCCATGTTTTGATCCTCAAGCTTTTGAAGGAAAGCGATGTATGATGTTGGAGTTTCCTTTTTACCCAATCAATTTATTATACACTTTTATGGCCCATTTGGGAGCATTTTGATCGTGATTTGCAGGGTTTCAGGGATCTTTATGGTACTTTGGTATTTTAGATTATGTATATAAGGCAAGATCTTATATATTTTTGAGGTTTGAAGACACCGAATTATTATCTAGTTTAACTAATTTTTAAAATATAATTTTTAAAATTCTTTATAATTTATAATCTAAAAAAACACTTTTTCTTATACTTTTTTTAAACAAAAAATATGTGATATGAATAATAAACTAATTTAATGTTGTTATCATAATTATAAAACTTATTATCAATCAAATATTATATGAATTAATATTTTAAGATAACTTATTTAGTTTAGTTGGTTTAAATCGGATTTAAGAATTAGGTTAATGGTAATATTTAGTTGGTTTACTTATATTATTCTCACGACAAATTAAATATTTTGTTGACAGATTTTTTAATAAAAATTTTAAAAGATGAAATTTCTTAAGGGATTAAAACTTATAAAATTTTAAATTAATTAAACCAAAAAGTAATAAATAATTTCTCCGGATTAATAAAAGAATAAAGGTTATTTTGTAACATATAAGTTGTTAATAAGAAATCAATGGTTATTGCAAGAATTACCCATTCAAGCAACAATTCTAAGTTTTCTCTCGAAGTGAATATGTGGGAAACTCTATTTTACACTGCTGCTTCTTTTTTTGTCTGTTTATCATATATGCACGCAGCCTGAAGTCAGAACAGATTGATGATATGATGATATATGTCAGGAAGCTTCAATTCTGAACAGAAATGGAAATCCAACTCCTGAAAATTATTCGTACGATAGAAAAACTCTCAATCTCAAGCTCACCTGGTAAAGATTTGTAGGGTCCTTAGTGTTAACTGATCTAAGAACATGATCCCCTCTCACAAATGTTGATAAAATCTTCGCTATATGCAGTAACACATTTTTTATTTTTTTTTGTAGAATTAACATCGATTTACCAGTTAAGTATATATTCGATTAGTGATAAATCAAATAATTAAAAACCAAAACTGCATTGGAACTGAATAAATACTCCTTAAATCAAGGGCCAGAGCTAGCTTTTCAGTATTCATTCACTTTTTCATAGTCTGTTACAGACCTTTTTTTCTGGAATATCTTGTTCAATGTCCTGCGTATTAGTTAATGTTCATTGTTCAAGAGGAACTGACATTTCTATTATTGTTTTGTAATGAAAATGAAATTGTGGTCCCACCAAAATTATACAATTATATAATTATAATTGTGGTCCCTGTGTGAGTTTCTCAGTTCTATATATGAAAAAGATATATACAATTATATGAACACTGTAAAGTGGTGACAACTCTCTCTCTCTCTCTCTCTCACACACACACACACCACACCAACATCAAAATATTACTCTTCAGGATCAGGGAACACGATGAAAGTTCCAGCTTTTTTGCCCTCCTTTCTTCACAGCCTGTCAAGCTTGAATTTTTAAGATCATGTTCATAATTTTTTAAGTGAAAGTTCATTGCTTTGTTGTTTCTCCAAATCATCGAGGGACTACTAATCCTTGGCCTTGTCGACCAGCAGGAATTTTTAGTTCCTCGCCTGCAGTGTATCCAATTTATCTTCCCCGCGAGTTCACCACAGACGCACTGCTTAGTTTTCTCCGTTCCCTGTAATGTGTTATGGAAGATAGCTGTGCAAGGAAATGGTTGTTTTAAGTTATCTGGCTTTGTTTACTAATAAACCAGCTCTTCTACTGGTGGGATATGAAGGTGGAAGATGTTCAATGAGCTTTTTGACACAGATTTGCTATCTGGGTACTTCTTATTTCAGGTAATAACCATGCCTGTAAATTTTTTTCTTCTCTTGTTCTGGCACTTTCAGATTTGGTAGTTAGTTGTTGGCTGCTTGCAAAGTCTGACATCCAGAAACTTTGACGACGAATTTTGCTAAGCACGTCTTACTGTTCCTGTTTCTTAAGGAAGTTGACCATCAGGAACAAAATATGCTCTTGTTGAGCAGCATCTTCGTTTTCCATACACCATTAACAATTCACTGCAGAATGTGAAGTTCATCAGAATAGTAAATTTGAGCTGAAGTAAGAGAAGCGAGAACCTGTTCTGCACAGAGTTCCTGAAGAAGATCCAGACCGCTATTTTTTGGATATTGATTGCGCCACCAGGGTAGAGATAAAGAAACCTAAATTTCCTGTCACTATTCTCCTCAACCTTGTTCACTGTGTTAGCTACTGTTTGTCACACTTTAGGAGCTCCCGCTGCAATTTTGAACAGCCTCATTGTCCCCACGCTTTCCCCAATACCATAATTGGAACGTTTTCGAAGAGAAACTTTAATTTTTTTTCACGAAAAGCAATGGCTGTCATGCTTGATGTTTGCCTTCGTCAGATCCACTTAGAAAACAATTAAAACGGTCTTAGAGGAGAATTCAGTAATTTAGAAAGCTGATGCAACTGAAGTAGAGAAAGATCGGACTTTTCTTATCGTTTCTTATCGTTTTGATTGATTGGTTGCACATGGCAATTTTTAGATGAAAAATGTTGGATATGACTCAATCTCAGATCTTTTCCACTAGTCTTTGTTATCCAAAAGATGTCGCATATAGGACTGGTAGAAATATTAGGGTCAACTACTGACTATATATCTGTTTCCACCTCCAGGTAGTGGCCATTCAGAAATCATACCTAACGCATTTGAAACGATAGAAGTTCTGATGTCATCATCCACTTCCATGCTCTTGTTTTCTAGTTTCAGTCCCCTTTTCCTTCAGTTTCTTAGTGGGTCAATTCAGAAACTGAAAACCCTGTATGTAATTTTCTTCGATTTTCATGTTTCTTAGAGAACTTGAAATTTGACCATCATTGCAGGAATGGGAACTGAGCTTGAATATGCTGCTATCAATCTTCTAACAGAATCATCAAATAGCAGTGATTTTTGTGTCCATAGTGTGGACGACAGATACTATTTTTTGCGAGGCAGATCAGTGCTTAGTGAGGACCTTCAAGTTTCTGGATCATCAGAAAAGTTTATTAGCTTCTCAACAAACAAGATGCCCACAAATCGCAACGTCGAGTCCATTAAGAAGACAATGCAGATGCAAGAAGACATTTTCAAGCACCAGGTAGTTAACATAAACGTCGCGTTCAAATCCAAGGTCAGCTCATTATATCTCAAAAGGGAAAATTTCACAAGAAACTTGGAACTATTTTGCAGGTACGAGAACTCCACAGGCTATACAGTGTCCAGAGGATGTTGATGGATGAGTTGAAAATGGAAATCAGTCAACACAATAGTAAACCTTGGACTCCAATGACTATTACTTCAGACATTAACCATTCTCTAATCATTAACCCGCATAATTCAACATCGCAGCACCGTTCCAGTGTTCGGTACTGTTCAAGAGATGAACATAATACAAGAGAAAGAAGAGGAAGCTGCTCCGGCGAGACCATGAAAATGGCTAGAGGATTTGATCTTGAGAGACCAGCTGAAGAAAACTTATCCACAGGAATTAGTGTAGATTATGACAAGAGAGCAGCAAGCTCCAGCTTTTACATACCCCAGAAACCCATAAATCTATGTGAAGACAGTGAAGTGGAGCTGACATTAAGCATTGGAGCCAGCTCTGGGAAGAATTCTAAATGTAAAGACTACCGGCGTCTTCACACTCACCGAGAAGTAGGATTCATAGAGACGATGAATATGAAGGAAAATGATTCTCCAACGTCGATATTCAGATCAGAACGCGGAGAGGATTGTAGTGGACCGACAACCCCCATGAGCAGCTCCAGTGCAACGTCTGATCAAGAAAGAAAACGGCCTCATTGGCTTTTCCAAGGTTTGAGCATAAATAGGACATGACGATCATGATCAACTACTTTCTGACATGTACGTGTGAATCCTTAAAGAGTACATCTTCGACTTGGACCAACGATGAAGATACACGGTCCTTACGATCAATATCTCAAATTCAGTTGCCTTCTAATCCTAATAAATGGATCGCCGATCCACACTTCAGGATACGTATTAATATCGATCATTGTGTATAAAAAAAAAGGACAACTGCAAAACTGTTGGCAACAGTCATTTTCAGTTAAATAAGTTGATAAACATGGCTAGCTAGCTTCTGTGTCCATGCAACTGGAAGACACTTTTACCTGTACATAATAGATGTGCAAAGGCAATTCACTGGAACTTACACGGGGGCATTTCCTAATCCGTAAATAAACATTTTCGCATCCAAAGATTCGATCCTGTTGCCCTCTTATGTAGCTCCTAACTTTTTGGAGAATTATAAGGTTAAGGTATATCATGTTACATCATCAAGTTGAATGTTTCTTCTTTTTGTGTCGATGAATTATAAGGTTAAGTTATAACATGTTACATCATCAAGTTGAATGTTTCTTCTTTTTGTGTCGATGAATCCTAATCATCTACACCAATGAGCCAAAGGCCCGTTGGTCATTTTCCTCGTACAAAAGCCTATTTGGACAAGTTAGACCCAATGACATAGAACCCACCTTGGGACTTGAATTGTCCTACTTGAGAGTTAGTCTCTAGTTTCATGTCATATTACATCACAAACTTGTTCACCTGCAAATGTTGAACTGGAAGAGAAGGGCTCCAGATTGAGGGGAACAGATCTTCTATTCGGTTGATCTGTTCCCTCTGTTTCTGATAGATTTTACCCATCTAATTTATTGCAATGAATAGATACAATCTGTTATGAACAGGGAAGAATAGAGTAGGCGGAACAAAAGATGTGTTCCCAGGTTGAGAGATCATAGGCCACAATTTTCTCACTTCCCGAGTTTGTCACCTACCGTTTTGTTAATTTGTCATTAATTTGACAGGTTTTTGTTGTTTTTATTATAATGATGGTATTAACATACAAGCACATTAGTAGGCTATTATTTGGTAATGGATATCAGGAAACCAATCTGTAGCTATGATGAGACAATCGCCGGAACAGTCATAAAGGTCTGCCGAAACTTCCTCTGCACCCGAAGAGCGAACTATGGATTCATCATTGGGACATTCTGGGACAATTTTTAAACAAGGGAGTTTCGTCGACCTTTATTCTTGTTTTTTCCTCTTCTGAGTTTCAGCAAACTTGTATATTAACTATTTCACTTGTGAACTCTTACAACACACCACGATCATTCATACAATGTTGATGTTGTTTAGGAATGTGAACTGCACCTAGTATCATGGCTGTGCATGTCATTATACTCATCAAGATATGACTGACCCTACCTACAAAAGCTATCACTGTTGGCTCACAAGTTTCCTGGGGGAATAATTATGGTTCGAGTGTGGAACTTTAGGCATTTCATATCCAAACTCCAATGCATGTATGAACATACATATCCTCTCCAACGAAGAAATAAAGTTGTGTTGTTTATAAATAGTGACAAGTGATTCGATTCGTCTGCGAGAAGCAAAAATGGTTATGTTTCTTGCTCCTCTTTCCTTTGTTATTGCCACGGGATAAGAAATTGAGAGATATAAGTACTCTACTAATGCAAGAAATGCAAAGCTCTAAAAGGTATAAACTTCTCAAAAATGACATTGTTTGAGATATAGTTTTCCATTGTCTAAATCTAAATCCAAGCATTTCCAACTCAACTTTTTCTGCAAAAAGGACAAAACAAGACGGACAAATATAACAGTAATATAGCTTAGCATACTTCTCTAATCAAAGAGTGAGAATCCCATGTCGTCATCACTCTCCTCCTTCTCCTCCTTCTTTTCCTCAGCAGGAGGTGTCTCAGCTGCAGGTGCTGCACCTCCTGCCGGAGCAGCCGCAGCTCCCCCACCACCGATGAAAGCTCCGCCTCCAACAGCGCCGATGATCACCTATATCATATAGAAATGGATTCCATACTCAAGTCACAATCTTTTGACAAATGATTACATACCCAAGATAACATTTGACTCATTCCATTCAAAAATCGTTTATTTGCTTCAAAACAATATATGTACTAACTAATTTCATAGTATAAAAGAAAATGAAACTTAAAAAAAAACCTGAAAAACGGCAGAAGATGGAGTAATGAGAGAGAAAGAGGACTGAACGCCACCGGAAGAGTCAGCGGCGAGAGCAGTCTTAACGAGTTTTCTCTGCAGCTCGAAGGTGGACGAGGCGGAGGCCTCCAGATCGCCAGAGTGCTGCTTTGCGGTCCACTCACCGCCGGAGGATCTGCAAACGAACGTGAACACTCCCATTTCAAGGGTTTAGGTCTCTGAAGAGCTTCTATTGATGCGATCGGAAGGAGCAGACACGGACGGCCTGTGAATTAGGTTTCGTGAGCTATTTATGTCAAAACCCTCATAGGGTTTCTGCAATTCCATTTATGCCCACGACGAGTGGAACTCTTTTTCCTTTCTTTTTGTCAAAAAATCTTTTTAAGTAATATTGAGTTGGTTTTAATGGAATAAAAAGTAAATTTAAAATATAATAAAACGGATAAGTATGAATGTTATCTATAAGACTAGCAAGTGATTACTACATATTTATCAATAAATATATTCTTTAAAGACTTAAATGAAAGTTAATTTCATTTTAAATATCGTATGTAAAAATAGAAATATAACAAATAATTTTATATCTTAAAAATAAAATTTTTAATTTTTCAATTATTTGAACTTTTGTAGGTATCTTAATTATCAAGAATATTTTTGTTTTGGTTAATTTAATAATAAAAATAAAAACAAGATTTTAAACGCATGTTTAAAAAAAACTATTATTTTTAAGAGGTCTTCTTTAAAATTATGTTAATTATTTTATTAAATATTTAGTCTTTAACATATTTTATTAAAAGTATGTTAAAAAATTGTTAAATTTCATTTTAAGTAGTAAGTTTAACAAATATTTTAAAGATATATAAAGCATCTGTCTTAATAATTTTCAGATTTATATTTTTTGTTAAATTAATTTGTTTTAAAATAACTTATATATTACAAATAATTTTGTTAGATTATTAATATGTTAATTGAATAATATTTACCTAACTAGTATTAAAGAAACATAACATTTTTGCGTCATATAAAATAAAAACAAAATTTTAAATTTTGATCTTATCTTGAAAGCAGAAAATTTGAAATAGAAAAAGCTAATTAAACAAATTCCTAAAAACTATTTTTTAAAAAACACAATAGGCTTGTTTTATTAAAGAGAATCAGCTAATAAAACATCCCGAATAATGTTGGGTAGATAATGAAACCACTCACCAACAAAATCATCAACTCTAGTAGCTTGAGCTAGTTTATGGGCAACCATATTAGCTTAGGTACTGCAACAACCCTGCAGTTACCTGAAATTGAGTCCTTAGCATTCTAATGTCTTCCACTACAGCCTAAAAACTATTTAATATGTTTCAGATAGCAGATTAAATAACTGTGGCAGTAGCCATGAACATGGTTCAAAATTTAAATAAAAAAGATGATGATGAGTCACTAGGACTGCCCAATCTATCCACTAGGCAAATGACCAGCAGTAGACAACGGAATTCATGCTGCTCAATCTTAAGTTACAACTCTAAGGCCAGTTAAATTCTCAATAGCACTGTATCCATGTCAACTCCAAGGCCATTCAGCTGTTGGGTGTTGGAATTTACACCAATAACTAAGGGCCAATGCTGATGCCAGACATGAAAGATTCATCGGCAGATGCGTCATATGGAACGGTGAAGGACGATGTCAGAGTTAACCCTTCAGGAAATTCTGTATACATCCACCAACTGCCAAACCAAGATACATTTTTCAGAGGAACAAAATGTTAGGGATAGATCTTTCTTAGTTGCCTCATTTAGTAATAAACTCAGTAAATTAAGTTGGAAAATACAGCATGCATGCATTAAAAAAAAGCCATGATATATGACAAATACTTCTCACTTAACGAGGTATATACAGTAGTTCCTCATGAAATTCATGCACACACGCAGCAATCATCAAATAAGACTTATATATGTCACAAGGAAGAAAGGTTGATGTAGTGTCAGGTAGAGTCTTGCAGTCATACATCAGAATAACAAACGGTACCGTGAAAATTTTGATCACTATATTTTGAGATCAAAATGAGAGATTGATCACCAAAGTAATCATATAATTATTCACAGATTCAGAGCCTTCAGCAGTTTATCCCTTAGGAAAAGCTACAGATGTTTCTGTCAACATCCTTGGTGTCTTAAATGTAAAAGTGATAAACAATTTCTCCTATTGGAGACGCAAGAAACTTGAAGTGCATTAGACTACAATGTTGAGATAAATAATACCATATCAAACTTGTGCGATAAATTTCTAGAAAGATCTCAGTGTAGCGATAAGGGTAAATTCAATTACCTGATTCATATCAATTGTCTGAACTGCACTTCCACGAGTAAATACAATATCATGGTTCTGACTCTCAGGTTTTCCTTCTCCAAGTTTCGGATTACCAGGCAACTTTAATGAGTAAATTTCCTCCACAATTGGAAAAAAAATAAAAAAGGGCAATAATCAAATATCTACTTAAAAACTTTACATGATTGCAATGCCACCATCACAAAATTTAATTAATAGGGCTACAACAAAAGGTACTTACCATGTAACACTTGCAGCCCATTAGCCCCATTACCCTAATTGGGTTTTATAGTTCAAAAGCTCCAAAGTAAAAGCTTTGAAAAAAATTTGAACATGGAGATTGTAATGGGACATGAAGAATAATGCTGATTTTCAAGGAAGTATGTGTCATATAGTATTTTGGGTTTACGAGAAATCAAAAGTAACTTCTTATTGTATGTTAGGTGCTAGGGGAAAAAGTCCGCTTTGGTAGCTAAACGATGCATTCAACTGGCTTAGATCAAACTCGAGGCTTAAACAAGCAAGCCCCTAAAATCCCACCTTCCAAATTGGCTTTTAGGGCAAACGGTGGAACTGAAAAAACTATTGCTAAAATAAAAGGCAATAAAGTTGCTAATTTAGAGTAAATTTCACAAGGAAAATAGTTTGCAGTACAGGTGCTAAGCTAGAGGAAAATGAAAAACGAGTTGAAGTTCTACATATAAACTTGAAATTCTAAATGCATGGAAAATTTGACTGTAAAGGTGTAGAGGCAAATGCAAATGCAAAAAAAAAAGTACGGTTACAACTTATATCACACCTAAACCATACAATTGTAAATTTTGGAATATTACAGAAGGCAGGTTATGTGTCATGCTGAACATGACCTTGAAAACTAAATGAATAAAATTTTGTTTACTTAATACTAAATTACTAATCAATATTGACAACGACTGTAAACAACAGATGAGAATGAAAGACACAAACCTTATCTTTTTCGTTGATATCAGCTTTCACAAGCTTGGAATAGAAATCTCTCTGCACTTTACCATCCTTGAGACATTCAATATCATCAATAAAAGCAACACGTTCATTTCTAACATCACAAGTATAGTGTATATCAGGCATATTGGACATAATAAAGTATTTCAAGAAGAAAATAACCAAAAAGAACACAAGAAAGGTTGAACACTCTAATGTGATGACAAGAGGAAAATGAGATGAAAAAAGAATTGGGAAACTATTGAAAAACAACATTTATTGGGGCTAAGAAGCTAGAGCTCACCTTTGCATCAGAAGTGCAATATCAGCTGCCTCAGGTTTTTGCTCCTCTTTCTGTTTTCCATATATTTGACATGTTACCACACATGTAAACTTTAAGTCAGCCTGAGCTCGAGGCTCGCGAGAGAACCCAAATCCCTTCATATCAGTTGCATCATCGCTAGGAATGGCAGCTTACAAATCTGATGTTAGCCCAGTGCATAAACAAGTCATTTACCATATCTCAGTAAACTAACAATCATATTCATGAAAACCTTACCTCCACCAGTTGCTATTTCCAAATAGGCTTTCAGCATAATGGCTTTCCTATAGTACATTATCCCGCCAACTGCAATTGGAAAATATATCAACTTGGAAAGATTGAACAACTAATAGAAAGGTATGCATTCACTTCATTTAACATAAAATGAAAACTGGGAAAAAGAACAGGTGAAGGTACATATGAACAAAAAATTAATAAAACAAGAAAATAAGGACTTGCAAAAGTCTTCCTCTCTGCTTTCCAAAAAGTACAAAGTGCAAACAATAATGGCCCAACACTTATGCTGGTTGACAATCAATAAACCCAACAACAATGTTTGGACAAGTATATAATGTGCAAAAGGGAAGACAAAAAGAGGATAGGTGAAATCATTTACCAGATCTTGTCAATGTTTGTCCCCTGTAAGAAGCCCAAAATCGGAGTTCAAGTACATCACTAGGACTAGCAAAGAGCTCTGTATCTAATGCATTTTCATCACGCCCAATTCAAGCAAGAAAATTTCTCCATTCATCTGCAACAGAATATGAAAAGAAAAAGAAAAATCAGACTGCAGGCAATTGAAAGAAAAGTACGGTTCAAGCTACAGAGTCAGACTTGTAAAAATCAAACTAATATTGACAGCTGGCTTACAAGACTCCAAGATTGATGATCAAATGGTTAACCAAATAAAAAGTACTCTCAAACTTAAACAAATAGGGTGAAGCAAGAGGCAGAATTGTGAAAGTAAAAGGATGAGGAGGAACAAAAGTGCTTATTGAAGAAGAAACCTACCTGTTGTTGAGTGGAACATGTACAGTATTCATAAAAGACCCAGGAAACTCCTCGAAGATTTTGTGGACAGCCTCAAGAGATCGAATCTGCAATCATTACAAATAGTGACTCTTTGTAGAACAACAGAACTGTTGGAATGTTAAGGAAAACAACAAACGTCGAAAGCCAAATCAGAAAGGTGGTAATAAAGGAGAAAGAAACTACATAAAAATTGCACCAAATTAATGTAGAAGGATCAATTAAAATAACTTCCTTCCCCGAGGCGATCTCTAGCTCCCAGTAAGAATTCATAAACAGCACAAGTAACTACGTGCCATTATGCTATATTCAAGTCCATAATATACTAACCTCATCTTCTTGATGAGCTGACAACCCCATTTTTGAATTTGTGCTCCTCCGAGAGTTGTCATCTGTATAATCAGAGAATAGGGTAGTGTTGTTTGTGTTGGCATCACTAGGATCTGATAACACCAGATCAAAGTCACAGTTTAGGATGTTCTTCTCCACAAATCCAAGCTGCAAGCACAAAGACATAAAAATACCTCCTTATTTGTTCATAGACATAATAATTTAAGTTAATAACTACAAAAAAAGAAAAACTAGAATTACAAAGACAGTTGCCTTTGTAATTCTAGTTTACAAACAATAACTGCAAAGGCACCAAGTAATAGAGACAATAACATACACCTTCACAAACAACAACCAAAAAGGCACCAAGTTACCCTAATATAGCACAGGATATCAACTTCAACCCAAAAAAGACTTCTTTAAAGATAAAGACTGCATATATAGAAAATCAAATGGAAAGAAAGATAGGAAAATGAGCAAGTGAGCTTATATCTCGAGCTACTTTCATAGAGTCAGAACTTCTGCAAGTAACATAAGAGTTGGAATCTAGTAATCCAATGATCCGATTACTGTCCATTCCCATTTCTGAAAATTACAGATCCCACATCCTAACTCAAGCATCCATGTTCATAACTATACATAGACATACATGATACTCACAAAAATACTAGTAACAAATCCATGTAGGGATCTGCAATTCATATCCTTCCTCTGAACAAATCCTAATCAGACAAAAAGCACCAAATCTCAAACATGCCCAATCGAGACAAGAAAAGGGAGATTCGAGAAAATTGACTCACCAAGTCATGAGTTGGAATCGTCAGTTGGGAGAGAGATCACGAAAGCCTACCACGACTGGAGATTGGAGACATAGGGTCAGAGATCGAGCGGAAGAGGATTACATGGGGCATGGATGATGGATGCAGCATACATATATTGGTATATCAGAGATGCTTCATTGATTGGATTGGATTTTGAAGAGGAAGCTGTAATAGTTGCTCAGGAGATTCCAGAGGGATCGAGAAAGTAGAGTGAAATATTGGGGTCGTTCGATGATGGGAATAAATTGGGACCATTGCCTCACAAACTACTGATTTACCACATCCTTCAATCCCGTTTATAGCTGCAGCTTTCTTGTCCGAACAGAAATTACCTAGATAATCAATGAATAACAATAACATAACCACCCCACCGGGTATAATAAATAACATAACCACTCAAGAAAAACGAGTTTAATACCAGATAAGCCAATGACATCCATGCCAAGGAATTCGGTTTGAAGAAAGTCGAGGACATTTTGACCAGCTTTTGAAACCATGTTCATGCCCATTGCATCGCCAGTGCTGCACCTAAATCTCGTATAAAGATTTCTTCCCACAATTGAGTATTGAATGCTTTGGAGTCTCCTAAACCTACTTGACCCGACCACATCCCCTTGTACATTTGAGCTAAAGATCATAACAAGAAGCAAACCGAAAAATCCTAATTTTATTTCATCAGTAATAGAAACTAAACCGTTAAAAACGACAAATAAGGCATTGAAATTGCCGGGGTTCTCCAAGAAGAACTTCAATTCAACGGTTCTTTTTGTCGATCCAAATCTAACAGCAGGCACTCTCGTCATGCCATCCTTCAACACCATGTTTGTAGCACCACCCAAGACGCATATCGCCTTACACGCTTTGTTCGTGCTAGTAGATACTTTGGTTGGTCTGAAAATGGTAGAGGATAACACTTCAATATCTATGTAAAGTTTCATTCTCAATTCAAGTCTCTACTTGTAGAAATTCTAAAATAAAAGATATACCCTAATGAGTGTGTGAGATGAGTTTGATTTATTCTAACACATGATCCGTCTCTTTTTATGAATGTGAACTTCAGGGTCGTGTAATTGTAAAAAATAAAATCAATCAAGATAAGATATGAAAATAAAGTCTTAATTAAGCTTAGCTAAGTAAAATCCAAACTCTAACAAGATAATTAAAGAATTCAACTCTATGTTTTGTAAGATGACATAAACAAAACATCCGGAAATAAGCATGATATTATACTACTATAACAAAATTCACTTAAGAATACTCTATGCATAGTGATACCATTTATTCCGATTTAGAGTGTCAAAGTATCTCAAAAATATCCCCAGCACTCTTTATAAATTTCTTTCTACCGGCATAACAAGAATCCATTATATAGTGTTATGCTTGATCTGAATTCAAGAGTTTAACAGACTTGTGTGTACAAGGCAAGACTGAAATTGAAGAAATTTTCTTTTTGTGCTCCAAAGCAAGTCCTCGGAATCATGAATTTTCATTTCCTTTCCTGAATGATGTCTTGACAATAAAACACTAACATTTGTTCTATGATACGATGATAGGCAACATGTGACATAAAGATCTCGGCAAATGAATGGAACCTTCAAAGTTTTCAAAGAGATTGGTACATAGTACACATCCGTTGATACATCATCTTAATGACTGTTATTAAAGAATACAATTCCTGATATATGTACAACAAGATCCTTTATCCTGAAAGGAATAACATCCAAACCTGAGAGTAGTACCTTGTTCATGCGCTGTATTCAATTTACAGGCCACAACTTTCACATATCATGATTCATCAGGCTTTGGTCAAGTACTACAGGAATCTTTTCCTTATGATCACCATGTAATACCTCTACCACCACCTAATCATCAAAATATTTCAGGCATCAAATGAACTTGCATCATGCTTGAACAACTATTGACTAGTTTATCACAAGAATAAGATGGTGTAAGCGCAACAAAATTAATGGACATTGAATATAAACAAGTTCTACCGGTGCTAGATCACTAGATTAAGAAGCAAATAACAGGAAAAAAGGAAATAATTTCCAATGAAAAATCCTATAAACGAAAGTTTTTTTATAGTAAATCAAATGAAGATGACAAAGATTATGTCTCCTATACTTACAAAAATGGTTCTACAGCAGACACATAGATTAAGAGGCTAACACAAAGTGGGTAGCTAGGGGAAAATAACTGTTCCCATACTTTACATACAACTACCTGATTTCGAGATGATAGTATAACTTAGTTTCCCCACTACCATGAGAGCTAGTTAAATTCAATGCAGAAATGTAACAAGTATCTTCTAAAAACACTGCAAATCTAATGTCCTAAAACCAAAGGTAAAAGTATAGGTGAAGTGAATGCTATACCGTTTCACCCACTTTAAATTGGTCAAGAATTCTGTACAAGTCACTAGCGTTTGTAACCTTTTTGCCATTTACAGATGTTATGATGTCACCCAAAATAAGCCGATCAAAGGAGTTGAGCTTTGTTGGTAGCAATCCCTGAAGTATAAGAATCATGCATCATATACAGCAAAGAGACGCGTGTTGAAATTGAACAAAAATCAAATTTTGTGTCTGGTTTAGAGGATTTTGACTCGCTTCTGTATAGAAATTTGTCCAGAAATACTAAAAGCAAGATGCATGTTTAAAAAAATGAAAGAGAAAAAAATGAAGTGTAAAAGCTGCTGGTTTTTATTCAGTTGATAAAAAGATGTACAGATACTGCTATGCTTATATAGAGCTAGGGTACA
>JAOQMR010000008.1:1302785-1315804 GCA_027563865.1 Erythroxylum pelleterianum
AAAGTCAAGAATGACACTTATTTTGAATAATTAAAATCTATCTAAAATGACTTTTATTTTGAATAATATTATTTTTTAGTCACGAGTAAATGTATCATATGAAACAATTGAATTCAATTATAATCTTATTGGATTTGCTCCAAAAAGTGTAATTGAATTCAATTATAATATTATTGGATTTGTTCCAAATAGTGTAATTGAATTTAATTCTTATATTACTAGATTTGTTCCAAACAGTGTAAATTGAATTCAATCACAACTTCATTAATGTAATTGAATTCAATTGATTAATGAATTCAATTCGAAGATTTCCAAATAGCCTGATACTCAGGAAATTAAGAGGGATCGAGAAATCAGGGAGACCTTCGTGGTTTCCGCTTCGAATGAGTTGTATGACGACGGTAGTTAGTTATACTAGTTAATGGGAATAAGTCTTATGCCAAGAACATAGGAAGTATTAAATTCCGGATTTCGATTTACATTTGTTGCGTGATAATGCAATATCCTCATATTTTGTATAGTTTTGGTTCACCAAATAAAAGAATACCTTGGTAATACCAATACATCATACTTTCCGTGACATTATATGAATCAATTACATGATAAAGTAATTAATAAATTTAATTATTGTTATTATTAAATTTTTTTAATAGTTATTAAAATATATACAATTAAGAGAGATGATATATTTTGTTACATTTTAGTTTTAAAATATATTTTATTTTTAAAAGTTGAGTTATATTTTATTTTTATTTATTTATTTATTGTAATTTTATTTATATAAATATTTAGTGTGTTAGTTTTACTTTTTTAAACTTTTTAACCTCCATCGTTCCTGATATTATATAGGCATGAGCAAAGAAAAAAAAATTTCCCCATATTTTAGGACCCTCATATGTAATAAAAATAAACAAAATATGAGATTTTTTTGTTGTTATTTATAAGGTCAAGAGTAAACCCCATTTTGTTTCATTTTATTTTTTATAAAGATAAAAATAGGTCATATTTTATCGTTGATAAGGATGGGCCCTGGGCAGGTGCCCTTCTTGCTCTTGCCATGGACCGGCCCTGACTTGCACCACTCTTTTATTGTTATATCTACATGTGGGTCTACCGGAAACAATTTCTTTATTATGTAGGGATAAAACTGCGTACTATAAGACTTTCCCAGATCTCGCTTTATTGTGAGACTTCGGACTATGTGTGAAGATGATGATAAAATGTATATATCTGCCTGAATATTTTTTTATATTAAATATTGTGTGAAATACAAATTTGTTATGCACTTTCTTATTATGTTAGATCAAATAATCTCAAGTGTGAACTTGGCAACTCAAGCATTAAGTAGGAGAAGAGATGATAGGAACATGGGCAAAGTCTTGTATTTAATGGTAAAGCATGAACAAAGCACAACCTTTTGGCTTTTATGGCGATGCATGAATGATGGGCAGTGGCCTACACTAATACCGTTTCTTCCTCTTCGTTTCATTTTCCATTGCTTTCCTAACAAATCGGAACTCAGCATTCTACACACCATCACCTGCCATAAATTTCTAGTCTTTCTCGGATCATCTCTCTGTCTCTATCACACACAAACAAAGAAAAGACGATTTTTTTTTGCTAGTTTCTAAATATTAACCAGGATTCTCTTCTCAATTCTGTGATTTCTTTTTCTCCATAAACAAAAAGATATGTATTTGTTTATGTGGTCCAAGTGATACATTCGGATTCTACATGCATTACATAACAAAAGATTCCAATCCCAATCCCAGCAAATTCCACCTGTAAAACTTGTTGATGAACTCATAAAGGTACCAACTTTTTCACTCTAGCTCCTACCTTTTTCGCCATCTTTCGTTTCCTTGTTTAATTGTTCTGTTTGCATAAATTAACAACAGTTCCTAACACCCAGAATGCTAAAAGAACAAAAGGATTAATTTTTTAGATTGGTGACGCAATAAAAGGCAGGTTAAGTTACCTCCGTTTTTCCTCAACGATTCGCTTAGAAGTTTTATTTCCTTTTCATTACTGTCATCTGATTTATTTTCATGGAAGGAATCACGAGTTTTGCTAGCTTTTTCCCTTCCTATGAATGTTATAGCTGTAAATGCTGGTGAGGACAAAAATAAAAATAACTATTCTTTCGTAACATTCTCATTAAATGTACAGTAGAAGCGAAAGGAAGCAGAACTTAACAATGGATTTATAACAAATATTTTTTACCAAAGCCCAGACACTAATCCAGTATTATCTTGTCGGAATTATTTTTTTCTGACGCTGTTATTGATAGGAATTTAAGAAAGATTGGATCTTTAACAATGTTATTGTCCATAAATGGTAACAGCAGCTATTGAGTTCTTCTGGGGTGTAGCCTTTTGTTGCCGTTAGTGATAAGCACGCCTGGCACTAGTAATTATTCCCTCCAACGCATCTCTGTCTGTCTCTCTCTTTTAGTTTCTCCCTCTAGACTTCATTTGGTATTAGACGTATTGTTATTCTTCTTCTTGCTTTTCTCTCCGTTAGCCCCACTTTCCTCTCACTCGGTCTCTCTCTCTCTCTCAACTTTTCTATTTTCCACCTCTTTCTAGCTTTTTCCTTGTCACCAAGAACACTTCCGATTTGAATGATCCTCTCTTAATCGTGTTCTTTAGATTGGATCTGGGTCGTTCCTGTATTGGATTATCTTCTCAGAGAGCAGGTATTTTTGTTCCATGGTTGCCAATTTTCGCTTTTTAATCAATTTTCAGTTCTTTTGGATTCAAGATTTTTTGAAGTAACTTCTGTCTTATCCAATACGGCCCGTTATGGACATCCGGTGCTCGTGGAACTGATATATGGGATTTTTGTTTGTAATGAAATTTTGTTCTTTCGGTCTTCTTATCGTTCAGTTTGCGTGTTTTACCGATTTTTTTTGATCCGGTTCGAAAATTGGTATCTGAGCCATGCGGCTGACCTTTTCTTATGACATTTTGATAATGAGCCATACTCTCTTAATTATGGCTGTATTGCATGACAACGCTTTAGAAATCGCAAAATATCTTGTTATCTTTAGATATTTTACTATTTTATTGTGTTGAATTGTTGCCTTCTGTTTTTGCTTTGGTTATCGCTCCAAAATCTTTCTGGCCGGACTCGATATCTTGATGTACTGTCTACGTGGTTTGGTTGATTTATGTAACTACATTGTGTTGGGTGTTTAAGAGTCATATATTTGCTGGTTTTTGCCAACAATTGGCTGGTTGTGGATCGTTTTCTCCACTCACCGTTGTTAACGACCCATTGCATCTGATGCAAGGAACCAATTAGATGGGTAGAAACTGAAGAAGTAGGTGGGTAATGGAAACAGTCGTTAGGCTGGTTATCAGGTGTTTAGTGTCATTAGACAAGGTATATCTTAATTTTTAAGTTTGGCATCCGTTGTATTACTAGCAGAAATGTGGTTCTACAATTTCAAGGAAAGGTCTTTCTGTTGATTCTTATGGAAAATTTAGTTCTGGGATACTCTTTGGAACTAAGGAGTTTAGAAGGGGACTAATTCTAACAAATCAATGAGTTAAGGAATTATTAAGATAATGCCAGATTCCTACTGACTGATGGACAATATTTCCACACTCAGGTACTGATTATATCAGGATTTGATGACTTTTTTGGGTTCCTTTTGTGGATTCCCTTTGTTATAGGATTAGTCCATAGATATTAATGCGCATCTTAGTTGTTGGCTAAAATTTGTTCAGTACATCCATGTAAATAACCATAATAATTTGGGAAATATGCAATTGTGAGCAGATGTTAGACACATTGCATAATTTTCAGTAGATAATGGTGATTCAGAATAAAAGAAACTCAAGCCTTTCATTGTGTTAATTAACATTCTAGCATCGCTCATATTATATTAACAAGATTTTGTCCTAGTATCATGATAATATTCCATAGCCTAAGTTTGACTACTTCTAAAGTTCCTACTTAGCAATTAATCAAGAGCATGATGTATCCTTATGGTTCAAGTTTTGTTATTCAGTAATTTATTCTATTTAAAAGATTGTGTTATATATGCCTAGTTCTGAAGTTTGTGTCAGAACATTCAATTGATGATGCCAGTTCCATTTCAGAATTATTCTTTCTCCGACACTTGCTCGAAATTGTGGAAATCCAGATAGCATAATTGGATCAGGACCATGGCAGTTTCCATGAGAGATTTAGATCCAGCTTTTCAAGGCGCTGGACAGAAAGCGTATCCTTTGCTCATAAATTCAACAGCAACAGCATCTTTCAATTTGTTGTATTGTGCTTTATCAGTTTCTTATCCATTTTCTCTTACATGTTTAAGAAGTTAAAAGACCAAGGTTGTCATGGCTAATATTATCTAATCTTTTGATGTGTGAAGTTGTGTTTGATCTTTCATATTATTGTTTCCTTCACGAAAATTCTTTAAAATAAGTGGACTTGAAATTTGGAGGATTGAAAACTTTCACCCTGTTATTGTCCCCAAATCTTCTTATGGGAAATTTTTCACCGGAGACTCCTATATCATTTTGAAGGTTGGCCATCTGTTCTTTTTCTCTTCTCTCTCTCAATTCACACAAATATCATGACTGAGAATGTGCTTTTGGAATTTGGTTCTTTCTCCCACTTATATCATCTAGACTATGCTTTCTATTCAAGGGTGTCTCTATTGTACTTTACAGACTGTGGCTTTGCTGGTTTGGTGATTTTATAACTTTGACTTTAATTCCAATTTAGTATCCGCGTCTTTAATTTTCTTTGATACGTGGAATGTCTTGACACAGAATAATTTATGTTTTGCTGCTATCTTTTTCTGTAGACAACTGCCCTCAAAAGTGGTACCTTGCGTCATGATATTCATTATTGGCTTGGTAAAGACACTTCCCAGGTAAGCTGCTGTTTTCTAGATTCTTGATGCTTGAGCAAATTGGAATCCTGTCATTTTCTTTTCAGCCTTATATCGACAGACCTCTTAAATAGGATGAAGCAGGTACAGCAGCCATCAAAACCGTTGAACTTGACGCAGCTCTTGGAGGCCGTGCTGTACAATATCGTGAAGTACAGGGCCATGAAACTGAGAAGTTCTTATCTTACTTCAAACCATGTATCATACCTCAAGAAGGTGGCATCGCATCTGGATTTAAACATGCTGAGGCTGAAGAACATCAAACACGGTTATTTGTTTGCAGAGGAAAACATGTCGTCCATGTAAAGGAGGCAAGTCTATGGAATTGACTTTTATATTGGTAAAGTTATTCCTCAATTTGTTTTGTACCCCAATTTAATGTTCCTACTTTCTGGTTTTTGGAGACAGGTTCCTTTTGCTCGACCATCACTTAACCATGACGATATTTTCATTCTCGATACCAAGTCAAAAATTTTCCAATTTAATGGCTCTAACTCTTCCATCCAAGAGAGGGCGAAAGCTCTAGAGGTAGTCCAGTACATTAAGGATACTTATCATGATGGAAAATGTGATGTAGCTGCTATTGGTAAGTGTAGTAGTAAATAGAGAAGCTCCATGAAGATAGTTGAACTGTTTACTTTTGGTCTAATTGTTCCTTCTTCATATAGAGGATGGAAGATTGATGGCTGATGCTGAATCTGGAGAATTCTGGGGTCTGTTTGGCGGCTTTGCTCCACTTCCAAGGAAAACAGCCGATGATGATAAGACTGCTGAGATTTTTTCTACTAAACTTTTTGGGTAACATATTGACTAAGTTCTGTTTATGTTTTTGCAGTAGGATGATGCATTGACATGTTACTTTTTATATGAAAACTTTTGGTCATTCATAAGCATATCATCCTTGATTTTCTTTCACTTTTTGTCTCATTTAGTGAGGTGTATCCGAATGTAATATGACCAATAATACTAATGTAAATTTGTCTCTTTCTTCTTCTTCTTCAAAATGTTTTCGTAAACTAAACAATTTATCTATCAATACACTTTTGTATTATGTATTATTATTACAATTTAGCAGTAGAAGTAAAATTTCAAAGAATAACTCATTTATGAATCTCTCTCTTTGTAGTGGAGTAAAAGTGTAAAGCCGTATATCCACATTTTCTTTTCTTTTATTTTTCTGAAGTCATAGTTGAGTTTGCAGACATTGAGATTGCCTGCCTGATTGTAGAATATTGTAGTTCTGAGATATATTTTTCCTTTCAAGAATTGAGAAGGGACAGGCAAAACCTGCCGAGGTGGATTCTTTGACAAGGGAATTGCTGGACACAAATAAGTGCTATATTCTAGATTGTGGGCTGGAAGTGTTTGTATGGATGGGGAGAAATACTTCTCTTGATGAAAGAAAGAGTGCAAGTGAAGCTGCAGAAGTAATTTTTAATTCTTACTTCTGAATCATGTGCATTATTGAACATTTGTTATCATTTTAGTAACGAGTATTATTGAACTGATCAGGAATTAGTTCGTGCTGCTGATCGACCAAAGTCCCACATTATACGTGTAATTGAGGGATTTGAGACTGTGATGTTCAGGTCAAAGTTTGAAGCATGGCCTCAGACTGCTGATGTTCCTGTCTCTGAGGATGGTAGAAGCAAGGTTGCAGGTTTGTAATTGGAATTACTTTGGAAACTTCAAAATTTTTCATTTTGCAAACTTTAAAATTTTCATTTTGCTTCCTCCATGAGAGCTTTCTACTTTATTAAGACTGTCATCTCTTCCTTGTAAGCTATATTAGTATATGCCTTTTTTTCTTAACTACTACATTGATCGAACCCTTAATGTAATTTCAATTTTGTTAAGCTTATTGTTTTGCATTGATTTTGTTTGTAGCACTTCTAAAACGACAGGGGGTTAATGTCAAAGGTTTGCTAAAAGCTGCTCCTGTGAAAGAAGAGCCTCAACCATATATTGATGTCACAGGAAATCTGCAGGTCGATCCATGATTCATTTATTTAATTGACTCAGATCCTAAATCTCACTTCTTTTATATAATTTTTTATTTACAAAAAGAAATTTCCGAAAGAGCAGCCTGAGGTACTTATCTTTGATAGATCTATTGTACTTGTCCTGAATCCTGCTTTTCCCAAATACACGGTACAATCAGAAGTGTGAAAGATAAATTGCATGCATGATAGAGAGAGGAATACTCCTTAACTTAGTGAAATGAAAGCATGTGATTTGTATGACAGGGACTATCATTTTATAAGTAGGGATGATAACAATCCAAAAAAAAAAAGGAAGCAATTCACAACAGATGTACTAATTATTAACAAACTGATTAATGGGAACCATAGGAGAGTTTTCATATAACAGCATGTTCTCGAACACAACTAGGTTGTTTTTGTGAATTTAAGAAGTTTATAATTGAGGTTCAAATGCATTCTCTCTAAAACAACATTTATACCTAGGAAAGTTACTTCAATTTTATGAGCCATTTTTGTAATTTATACTGATAATAGAAATTTGTTGCAACAGGTTTGGCTTGTTAGTGGCAATGAAAAGACTCTCCTTCCAGCTTCAGATCAATTTAAGTTTTATAGTGGAGATTGCTATATTTTTCAATATTCATATCCAGGAGAAGACAAGGAGGAAATTCTTATAGGAACATGGTTTGGGAAGAAGAGTGTGGAGGTGAATTTCTAGTTTTTCAACTAACCTCCTTTTGATTATGAACTGCCTTCAACCTTTCTCCCAACACGAGAGAGAATAAAATGAGTCCGTTAAAATAGTTCTTCGTTAGTCTGATGTGTCTGTTTCTAGTAGAAAAGAATTAAGGTTGTCTAGTACTTTCTGCATTACCTTTAATTGTTGAGGCATCTTCATTTAATATTTTTCTTGATGTTTCTTGCACATTTCTCTTTTATCTGTCACAAAATTTGCATTTGAAATTATATAGATCATTGCATTTTGGAAATATCTTTTGATCAACATTTGAGCGGTTAATTTAGTTAAACTGTAGAAAGCACAAATTTTCATCAGATATTCAATTTGCTCCTGGGTGTATTTTGAGTGCCAATCAAATTGGCGCATTCGTCCTTGTTGGTGTAGTTATCCGTCCAGGCAAAGGTGTTTGGTTATTCTTCTTGGTAGTTTGTAGAGAGGAAAATTATTTGTTTTGCTGATACCAGAAACTAATTTCTATTCTCATGGACCTTTGTACCTTGTGAATCTTTATAGCTGTCATACAACCTATGCATCTTAGTAGTCATTTACTTGTTGGCACTTGGTGTTACGAACTGATTATGAGTTTCTCTTGAAATAGAATGAAAGAGCTTCTGCTATTTCACTGGCAACCAAGATGGTTGAGTCGCTCAAATTTCTGTCAGCCCAGGTTGCCTTCTCTTCCAGAGACTGCTGTTATTGTGATCATGTTATACTTTTTCTTGAGTTGGTTCTGATTCTATATTTTATTAATCATAGGCTCGCATCTACGAAGAAAATGAACCAATTCAATTCTTTTCAATTCTTCAGAGCTTTATCGTTTTTAAGGTATGCTTATGAAGATACAATGGAATAGACTTTGAATTCTGCCGATATACAAAATGCATCTGTAATCAACTAGGACTAATGTTTAACAGGGTGGCCTTAGTGTGGGATACAAGAATTATATTGCAGAGAATGAACTCCCTGATGAGACATATAAGGAGGATGGTATTGCACTATTCCGAGTTCAGGGCTCTGGACCTGATAATATGCAAGCAATTCAAGTTGAATCCGTATGTCTTCGTCACTTTTAATGATAAAACATATGATGATGTTTGATATTAAATCCTTAAGTACTTTTATTTGGTTCCAGGAATCTATGTTCTTAGATTTTTCATCTTTTAGGCAACGGGGGTAATTGTACTGTTATACCAATAATGGTTTTATTGGCCCTGCTTACATTAAAAATTTATAATCCTCTAAAGAACATGTCAATGATAACTAGATCAAACTTGTAAAATCTTTTGGTCTCTATTTATTGAATG
This sequence comes from Erythroxylum pelleterianum, assembly GCA_027563865.1. NCBI lineage: Eukaryota > Viridiplantae > Streptophyta > Magnoliopsida > Malpighiales > Erythroxylaceae > Erythroxylum > Erythroxylum pelleterianum. Next base: position 1,311,720 of record JAOQMR010000008.1, read on the forward strand.
TGGATTTAATTTTTTTAGCTGAAGTTTTTTAAGATTAATATGAATATATATTAGCTGTTGATGTTTTCTTATTCTTTTCTTTGCCTCTCTCAGGTTGGATCATCTTTGAACTCCTCCTATTGTTTCATATTACATAATGATTCCACTGTCTTTACATGGTCTGGAAACCTGACAACCACAGAGGACCAGGAACTTGTTGAAAGGCAACTGGATCTGATAAAGGTTTATACGCCTTCTTGATCATCTTTTTGAAGCAATTTTTAGCAGATACAGTTTGAGCCTCTTTCATGTGCGGAAAATTCTTGGTTTTATTTGGATAATCCTGTGATTGCTACTTACCTTCTTGTGTTTTTAAACCTTTTGCAGCCGAGTGTACAGGTTAAACCACAAAAGGAAGGTTCAGAGTCTGAGCAGTTTTGGGATTTGTTAGGAGGAAAAGCTGAATATCCTAGCCAAAAAATTGGAAGGGAAGCTGAAAGTGATCCTCACTTATTCTCTTGTGTATTTGCAAAAGGTAGAAATGACAATGTTTCTTTCTCTCCACAAGTTATGTTTTAATTACTAAAGCTCTGACTCCTTTTCCTCTTTCTCCATGTGCTAATTAATACTGTCCAAATGAATACATCGGATATTCAGGACATTTGAAGGTAAGTGGGTACACAATTCACTATTTTGAATCCTGTCTCCTCCACATGTTAATTCTTAGGTCTTTGGTTCTAAGGGTGAATTGTCATTGCAGGTTACTGAGATCTACAACTTCAATCAAGATGATTTGATGACTGAAGATATATTCATCCTGGATTGTCACTCAGAGATCTTTGTCTGGGTGGGCCAACAGGTGGATTCCAAGAGCAAAACTAATGCGTTAACAATTGGAGAGGTGAGACTTTTTGAACCTGTGGATGCTTCAGTAATTGTATCTTTGATTTTGACAATTTATGCTTCAAATTTTGAAGTTTACCATATGGCCCTCAGCTCCTACCAGATATAATTTGATTGAATTATGTAATCTGTCTTGGCTATTATTAAGTTTCATAACTTAACCAAAAGTTACCTTTTACTACTGGCAGAAATTTCTAGAGCAAGATCCTCTGTTGGAGAAGTTATCTCTTGAAGCTCCAGTATATGTTGTTGCAGAAGGAAGTGAACCACCCTTCTTCACACGTTTCTTTGAGTGGGATTCTGCAAAATCTGCAGTAAGTTTATTATATTTATTATCTTCAAGTTTAGCTTGGATTTCTACAAGAGGCCTTAACGTTATGATTTGCATATAGATGCTTGGAAACTCATTTCAGAGGAAACTTGCAATTGTTAAGAATGGGGGAACTCCAGTTTTGGATGTAAGTTTCTGTTTTCCATTACCAGAAGTGTCTTTTCCTTTTTTTTTTCCTGAAAACTTAGAAGTTTCTTAAGTTGTTAACCCACATCATGCATGGTTTTAATTTATAGTAAATTTACCATCTTTGCATCTGGTCATTGGATCTTTTTAATCTTACTTGAAACTATACTGAGTGGGGACCCACCTCAAAAACCAGTGCTATCATCAAAAGCTTTTCAAACATGATTTTTTGTGATTTCCCATTAGTTTAGATGCTGTTAAAAAGATCATTTTATTATAAACTGCATACAATGTCATTACCACTGTCAGCAATAGCTTTCTGATAACAGTATGATGCATAATCAGAAACCGAAACGAAGAACACCTGTCTCATATGGAGGGAGGTCTAGTGTGCCTGAAAAATCACAGCGTTCCAGGAGCGTGTCTTTCAGCCCTGAACGAGTTCGTGTGAGGGGCAGGTCCCCAGCTTTCAATGCTCTGGCAGCTAATTTTGAGAATAATAACAGAAATCTTTCAACTCCACCACCAGTTGTTAGAAAGCTTTACCCAAAATCTGGGAGCCCAGTTTCTTCAAAAGTAGCTTCCAAATCATCAGCTATAGCAGCACTTAGTACATCTTTTGAACAACCCCCACCAGCACGGCAATTTATTATGCCCCGTTCTGTCAAAGGTATACAGTTGAGCTTCTAGAAGAATATGGTTATTGTACCCCTTGATATCTTTAGTTTCTTACATAAGGAACATTGTTTTTCATGTTTGTAGGCCCTGAAGCACCAAAATCGACCCCCGAGTCAAACTCAAAAGAGAACTCTATAAGCAACAGAATAGGGTCCCTCACCATACAGGAAGATGTGAAAGAAGGTGAAGCTGAAGATGAGGAAGGACTTCCAACCTATCCTTTCGAACGCCTCAAGATTGGATCAGAAGACCCTGTTACCGAAATTGATGTGACAAAGCGAGAGGTGGACCATAAACTAGTGGCAATCTATTGCCTGTTGTCAACTTTTAAGAACTCTTCTAATCTTTTTCCTGTTGAATATCTGCAGACTTACCTGTCATCAGCAGAGTTTAGGGAGAAATTTGGGATGACAAAGGATGCCTTCTATAAATTGCCCAAGTGGAAACAAAACAAGCTGAAAATGGCAGTGCATTTGTTCTAGTCTCCGTTGTAGCTCTGCTTTTCATTCAGCTATATGCAGTTGCAGCTGGAAGAAGGTAACTTGTTAACACTTAACATATGCCAAATGAATTTTGATAGATTTTTGAGCATCTGTAATCACTAACAATTACATTCATCTTTTTGGAGTTTTGAAGTTCAATTGCATTCTAAATAGTCTACTTCTTGTTGCAGTAAGAACCTCAGTTTCTCAGACAGCAAAGGGACAGCATCAGTGCATTTTTAGCTGCTTCTGCTCCCAAGAAGCTTCCTTTTTTTTTATAATTTGATGGACAAAATCCAAGATTTTCCCTTCCACATCTGCTGGTTTGAATTCTAGCTTTGAGTGATTCCCCTTTCCTTTTCGCGGTTGGTTAGATGTCGGTTGGTCTTTTTCCATTAATATTTATTGCCAGTTATTGCTGTGAGTTTGCAGTTTTGCTCTCCTCTTTTTTCTTCCTTTCTGAAGGTTGATTTTTTCCCATTATTTTGATTGGAAATTGATCTTAGAAGTGATTAGGAGTCAAACAATTGCGAACAGCTTAGGATTTATTTGTACAATTGAGGATGGAAGTGTGTACAGTAGAGTGTAAAGACCAGTCCAGTTTGTTTTTTTTTAATTATATAATATATATATAAAAGTGTGTTTTCTTTTTTTTTTTTCCTAAATGCAAAATTTTCTCTCGTCCTGTACGACAACCTTTTCTCCCTACCTTAATCCAACGAATCCCATTTTCTTGTACTGCAAAAGAAAATGTTGTTTCTCAAAACGAATCCACACATCTTAACGATATTGAGATTGTGATTATCCTCATAATCTGAAGAAAAATGGAAAGTCATATCCGTGCAATGAAGTGACAAATTGAGATTCCATAAAAAGCGATGCTTATTGTATCCTATTCACTCGTATTCATGCAATGAAGGACAATGTGAGTTTCCATAAAAAAGAGGCTTAAATGCATTCACCATTTCTCCATTTTTTAGTGGAGTTTACTACTTTACTGCCTACCATTCGACAAAAAGCGAATTTTTTTCTATTCATTTCTAGAAGTAATAAGGACCCAAAGCAATGGACACTGCAACTGTGCAAGTGGGATAGAACAAGTAGCGGAACAAAATTTATAACCAAAGAACCGAAATTTCACGAACAAAGCAATCTTATAACCGTCAGAGGCACCAAAGATGAAGTCTTTTTTCCATGATACAAAAGGGATTCAAGGGAACGAAAAGTTTTGAGACTTGGGGTATTACTATTAGTCTAAAGCTGCATGCTTTCACTTACTTAGTAGCGAAGAACAAGAACCTGCTAATAGCTTGAACAGAGAATAGAGAGATAGAGGCAGTCCGTGAGTGTGTTCTTATGGCAACGGGTAGGGATAGGGTTCCGGTGGAGCTTTGCAAGGGTATCAACGGCCTCGACATGGTGGTTCTCCGGGAGGCACGTGGTAGCTCGGCCGAGGTAAACATCTTTTTGATCGCCGTACTCAGTCCTCCAATTTAATGTTTCACTGTGTTGTCTTCGGTTGTCAACGTTTTGATTCGTTAAAAAGCCGCACGATCGCATGGCTATGAACCTTCTTTTATGTGCTA
>JAOQMR010000008.1:1316097-1337925 GCA_027563865.1 Erythroxylum pelleterianum
TGGTTTGGTATTCGATGTTAGATTTCTTGACTTGTTTGTGGAAAGCTAATTCTAAAGACAACTTGAAAAGAATAATGCTCCTGGGTAATGAAGGTTACTGATTTAGGTTGATACAAGCTAAAGACTCAGGTGGTTTAGTTTCTGGTAATTGTCAGCACTATGTCCTTTAATGTTCTCTATTTATCCAATTTTCCGAGATAGCTGTTAGAATTGTGATTTCGGTCCACATTGAGTTCCGATTATCTGAAAATGTTTAGAACCTCTTCTTATCAGATTGGTTCGTTTAAGAAAGATTTTCAACAATGACTACCGACGGATTCACCAATTTGAGTGAAATGTCTAGAAGACAGCCAATTGTTGTAAACCACAAGATTAAAATGGTTTCAGATCGAAGCTACTTATTTTCTCAAACAAGTCTTGGTTAAAGTTTCTCCCATGTCCTGGGATGAAAATCAAATTCGTCAATCGGTTTCAGTGTTACGTGTTGAATGTTCCTAAACATGTTTCCTTTAGATTGTAAAAAGAGTTTTCACTCTTCAAACTTGCATTAATATCTGTATATTCCTTGTTTTGTTAGGTGTACTTGTATGGGGGACATGTGACATCTTGGAAAAATGACCATGGAGAAGAATTACTTTTTCTCAGCAGTAAGGTGCTATGCAATGTTCTAGCGACTTACTTTCTCCACTCCATAATTTTGGTCCTTGTTTTAGAGAATTGTCTACCTAAACATGCACTGCACAGTGCATTGTACGAAGAACCTTCTACATGGTATAAGATAGAGCATCACCTGTTTAGCTTTCTTCTTATTTTTTTTTGTTTTTGCTAGAAAACCTGTTTCAGTGGCTTGAAACTGGTACTTCAAGGTACAGTTAAGTGAAGTTAATGTTCAACGAGTACTCAACTTGTAGCTTTCGTTTTCATGTTCTCCTCAAAAAAGGCACTTGTTAGATGAGTTTTTAGTTCAAGTTTATAAAATTGATTTATATGCATACTGAAGCAATTATACTCTCACAAAAAGTTTTCTTTTCGTTAAAAAATTAAAAATATTCTCATCTTTGGGAGTATCATATTTTCTTAGTCACCATTTCATACACAAGAAAATAATGCAACCCCAGTCATATTGGTTCTGAAATATTGAGTTAATTTTTCTTGCTATTTTTACATTTTAGTACTCTACCACCGAAATTTAATTGAATCCCATTGAATCCTCTCATAACACTGTCCATTTATGCAGTGATAAATCCACCTATGTGTTTGTATTTGAGCCGGTAATGGAAGATGGACAATACATGCACATAAAACACATCTGTAGTAGTTCTTTGTCTTAGCATTCTCAATGGCTCTTAGCCTCCTTAGATTTTTCTTTTAGCAAACTAGGGACAGACATGATTGGGTGCATATGACCGCCGATTTGCCCACAAAACGTGATCTTTTAGATTTCATACAGTCCATACCAACTATTGTTGATGTGTTTTACAGGCAATATTCAAACCCCCGAAGGCTATTCGTGGAGGCATTCCAATTTGTTTTCCTCAAGTCGGTGCTGGTTATATAATTTCTTCATGTTTGAGCTGATTGAAGGTAGTCCTTCTCATACTTGTTCTGTTTATGCAGTTTAGTAATCTTGGACCTCTGGAGCAGCATGGATTTGCTAGGAATCGGATTTGGAGCATTGATAACGATCCACCTCCTTTTCCTACAAATTCTTCTAGTAGGGCTTTTATTGATCTGATCCTTAGGCCTACTGAGGATGATATGAAGATCTGGCCTCACAGGTGAAACTCAACCACATTTATATTATTTTCTAAAGTAGGTTGTTAGATCCTTCAAGACTTACTTGCTCATCTTTTTTGTGCTTTTAGTTTTGAATTCCGTCTGAGGGTAGCTTTGGGACCTGGAGGAGATCTAATGTTGACATCTCGCATTAGGAATACAAACAGTGATGGGAAGCCATTTTCATTCACTTTTGCATATCACACTTATTTCTCTGTTTCAGACATCTGGTAATTTACTTGTGACTTTGTTCATACCTGTTTTACCTCTAAGGATTTACCTATATTTAGTGATGTCATTGAGTCTGACTAATATACTATTTATGCTTCATTTTTTCATGCTGAGCTTGGATTTCTTCCGTGGCCACTGTATTTTTCAATAGCTGTTTGTCTACATATTTTCAATATCTTTGAATGTCTACCTCTGTTGTTAGCAATCTTTATCTGACATTAAAACTCTTCTGACTCTTTTTGAGAGGTTGCCATGATAGAGAATTTGAAACTGCTGGAAATACCATCATCATCTATCAACAGATAATAGAAATACAAAGTTACTCTTTTCATGGGTTCAACAATCTTTGGTTGTAGGAAATGCCAGTTTGATTTGGGGATTTTTTCTATCACACTATCTTGATATGAGTTTAGGCTTTACGATAATCTGGACTTTTGTTTTGGACATTATGAAGAATAGTATTAGAGCTTAATAGTTTGGACTGAGATTGACTCATTACAGTCTGATGGTGGAAAAAGAATGTTTGTAGATGGGAAAATATTGGAAATTTCTGGTGATGAAATATTTTATAAGAACAACCTTAAAAATATGAATTATGATGGCACTTTGAAAGAGGGAGATGATGAGGAAAGAGAAGGATCCTTAACACGAGGTATTACAGGAATAGAAGTGTTCTTGAATCTCTCAAATAACTATGATCCCCTAGAGGTATATCTTCGAGAAAACTCCTAATCATTTTTCCTTGACAAAAGAAGAATGCGATAAGAGTTCTGAAAGACAAGTTCTAGTGGTCAAAAGATGACATTATACGTAGTCAAGAACACAACAGGGGCAGAAAACAGTAGAAAAGGAGGGTGACGAAGAGAAGATTGAGAGAGCAAGAGGCAGAAATTAGGGAGAAGCAAAGTATTTACTCTCAAAAGCTTTTTCTCAATATTCATAGCAACTAATAGCTATCATCAATTTCCGGGAATAAGTATTGAAACAGAAAATGAAAGAGCTTGAATAAAGAAAATAAATGGATGGTCTTAATAGGGAAAAGCTTTAAAGTCAAAACTAATTTATAAACTTTCAATTAATGTTAGTATGCTTGAAATCCTTTCCTAGCATTACTGCATACCTTGTTCATGATCCTAGAACTTTGAGGGAAAACCATCTTTTTCCTTTTGGCTTGTTTGCTTTGATGTCCAATTATGGAGCTCTGGTTTTACCCCTTATGAATTGTTTTGTTGTTTTCAGTGAAGTTAGAGTGGAAGGTTTAGAGACACTGGATTATCTTGACAACTTACAGAACAAAAAGCGTTTTACTGAGCAAGGGGATGCAATAACATTTGAAGCAGAAGTGAGTTGAGGAAACTGATTATTCTTCTTTTTTCTTACCTTTGTGTGTGTCAGGGATGTAAACATCTTACGCCTTTCTGATTATACAGATTGACAAGATATACCTCAGCACTCCTACAAAAATTGCGATCCTGGATCATGAAAAGAAGAGAACATTTGTCTTACGTAAAGATGGACTTCCAGATGCAGGTGAGCTTGGCTCTATCTACTCAACTTTAGAACTTGACATTAGTCTTGTTTCATAATCCATGGTAAGGTTCATATAAGTCGGAATATGGTGTTTCTGTGGTACAAATATTGTTACTGTAACCCTTTCAGAAAGAGTATTGTTACTGTAACATATTTAGGCATGAAATGGTTCCTTTTCAGCTAATGAATCAACCAATTCCTCTTACAGTTAGATGCAATTAGTATAATGCATTTTTGACAAGAGACATGTAGAAGGCATCTCAAGAATCACCGTCGCTCCAAACTTGAGCCCTGAATTAATCATTAGATTGCTCTAGTTTAAAAGCACAATGGCTTCTAACCATTGGTGCTTGTGTTATTTGAGATGCTTGTTATCAGTGAATAGTTTCTTCTTGTTTTACCGAAAGCATTGTATGCAGTTGTGTGGAATCCATGGGACAGGAAGGCTAAGACTATGGCTGATTTTGGTGACGAGGAATACAAGCATATGTTATGTGTGGAGGCTGCTGCAATTGAAAAACCCGTGACACTTAAGCCTGGCGAGGAGTGGAGGGGACGACTGGAACTCTCTGCAGTTCCTTCAAGTTACTGCAGTGGACAACTTGATCCGCAGAAAGTTCTCCAAAGCAGCTAAAGAAACTTGGTCTGTTTTGGTCTATAAACTCTGTACAGCTTCATGTGCTGAAACTATAAAGCGAGCAGTCCAAAAGTGTTTGGTGCGCCCACTTAAGTTCTGGCATTTTAGCATTATTGTTGGTGTATCAACGAATATGCTTTTCTTGGTAAGATTGTTGAACCTTCATGCTTGTAATTGATGTACAACAATACTGTGAATGAGACATTTCCCTTCCTTATGTAGTTTACTTACAGTTTTGAGTAAATTTCAAAGCTATCTTCCAAGTATTTTGGTCAAGACATACAGTTTGATAATATTTGAATTTGGACTAAAGGCTGCACTGGTTAGTAAGCTATCTGAAAGGACCTAAAGGTGTTTGATATTTTCTGAAATGGTTTACATTAATCACTCAGATTTTCTTGGAGAAAGAGCAATAAACCTAAGTGTGTGTAGAGGTGAAAAATGGAAAGGAAAAAAAATTGCAGACCCTAAACGAAGACGAAACGATGAGAAGAAGACACAAAGCCAGTGAAATATCAGATTATGATAACCACACCCAAAAGACCACATAAAACTCATGTCTCTTCGATGTTGTCTATAGTTACATGCTCATTGGACTTTGAGGATCACTAACAGCAGCTATGGCTGTTTCAATTTGCATCTTCACATGATCTTTTTCTTCTTCATCTGCCTGCAAATCGACGGTAAACAAAGGTTACTTAGGATCACAACAGCCAATAAACATTCTTGTTGAATTTTGTGATATCTATTTATCTAAATTTACTCGAATTTTTAATTAGTTGCATAATCGCTCAAAGATTCAAGCCGTCCATTGCACACATAAAAAACCAATCCATAAAAGCCAACCAAAACATTACTATTTTTATACGTGAAATTGTCCATATCCCACCACAAACATCACAGAGTTTCATATGGCGACAACTAACATCAATTTCGGGGACCACAGTCACCAATTATTGTACTCAGAACGATTTGCCCTGTAGCCCAACTAATCCACCCATACGTGCAGACTTGGCGACCAGAGGGTAAACAACAATTCTTGTTTAATTAAGTTAATCTTTAGTTTTGAAAAAAAGATCCTGTAATCCTAGTTGATAAAGATTTCTGACCTAAAGTGCTTTAGTGTAGGATTTTAAACATAATCAAAAGAAAAGACTGTGTAACCAATAATTGGTAGACATGAATAACTATTAATAGTTAAAAGATCAGTAACAGTTGGTCTTGTAATTTTTATCATGTCATCGCATCATTATATCAATACTTCGTTCTGATTTGTTTCCTTGTGGAAAATTCAATCACACTACTGCCAAAATCATCCTACGACGATTGTACGTGTCACTCCTGGCTATGATAAAAAGAAAGATGTGGAGACTTAAGTTGGCCAAAGGATGATGGTTTTGAATGTGACGCGCCTATTATGGTGGATGAATATGATGACGACAAGGGCTATTTAGGCATAGGATTCATATGCTCCAAAAGCAATTAAAGCGCGTGCAAACCCGATAAAAATCAATCAGAGATCCGCAAAACAACATTTTAGGCACGTTTTCTGCCATCCACAAACCTAGCCATACACACCAAGTTGTCTGAATTTTGACACTTGGAACACGCATTACAACGCTAGAACTATGCTTGAAAGTCTTTCTCCAGTGTCAAACGTGTGCAAAATGTATGTTGAACATATGTGGTCTTGGACGGTACGAACTACGAACCATTATGACTAAACCGCAAGTGGCACTGACGGAGCGACCACGGAACCTTAATTTGGAAGGGTGGGTATGTGTATGAGAATAGTGCTAGTGGTCCAAAATCAGCAAACATAAAGTGGAAAGTGGAAACTTGATTGATTCCTTTATTTGAGCACTATGGCATTCTGACCATTCATCTTTTTTAAAAGTAATCTATTGGTGTCCAACTCTATACTTAACCCTCTCCTCAATAGTTTCTATAGTAAATTGACCGATGTTTGACACTTTCGCTTCCTAATATGTATGATTAATCACCCTACCTAAAACCGAACCATCAAAAATATGGGAAAAGTGAGTTTTCTGTACTTAAAACGTAACCATCAAATATGGTAAAAGAGAGTTTTCTGTAAGTGTAAAATGCTATCTTCTTTTCCCCTCGTGCACTTCAAACTTATCTACTACTCGAATCAATCAAATTATGATTTTCTTCATGCTTGATTTACGGAATTCACAACAAATAATAACTCCAACTTTATAACCCGACTTGACTTTAGTTTAGAAGTAACTGAGCTCGCTTAGTAATGGATTAAGGACATGTTTAACAGTTACCCTTAATGTGCGCAATTAGCTTAATTTGGAAAGGGAAAGAGATCAGAATATGGAAGGTGTGGAGAAAGAGGATAATGGGAATAATTACCTCGATAAACACTGTCTTCAAAAGCCTCCCAGAGACAGTGGTGATATTTGCCGTAATGATTTTGAATCTCAAAGATTCGAACACCTCGCATAGTTTAACCATTGTGTCTGTTTTATCACTGCATGTCAAGCTCACCAGAATAGTTCTCTCTCCCATGTAAGCCACTCTCAGCTGCGAGCATATGCAACAGTTTAACAACCAAGTTTGTGAACTAGTCGAATTGAAGAGACATTAATGTTTTCAGAAACAACAGGGGAATGGGAAATTACTTCAAGAACTTCAATAGGAGACTTTCTTAAACCCCCATAATCATAGCCCCACCGTTCAAGCTTCTTTTTCTTGGATCTCAAGAGAATTGGCAACTGTTGCTCGAAATCGTAACCTGGGTTATTCAGTTTCCTTGATTCAAGCTCCATAATCTCGGCTTGGATCCTCCTCTCTTGTTCATGCAACTCTTGTATGTAATCAATGGCGTCCTTGATTATGGAAGCCTTGTCCATCTACAAGGAATTTTGTCAAACATCAACAGAACTACACACGCAAAGGTTTCAATTTGACAACAAAAGGCAGAAACAGAACTAACTGTTCATTGCAGTCAGAACCAGACAAAAGTGAATGCAAAACCCAAAAATTTCCTCACCTTGCTAATATTAGGGACCACAGATCTGAGTGCGAACAACCTTTCATTAAGCTTCTTCCTTCTGTTCCTTTCAGAGACAATATTCTTAGAGGCGGCCAATGAAGCCGCTCCGTCCGGCGAACTTGAGTCATAGTACCCTGAAAATGCCTCATCCATTGCCCAACCGCTACAAACCAAACAACCCCACATGAGAAAATTGACTATAAAAATCAAACTTATCTCTCAAAAACCATGTAAAACAACAAAAAGAAAAAGAAAATAGAAATCTCAACTAGGTCAGCTAGCTACCCATCAATAATTTCTTCATTTTGTAGGAACATTTTGGTCTCCCAGTAGTTCTGGTACTCATCACCAATATTATCAATAGATTCCATGGAACAGGAGGTAGAATTATGAGTTTACCCCACACAAGCTTTTGGCAAAGAGAAAAACAGTGATTCTTTCTTGAAATGGTGGGTATCCTGTCTTCTGTTCTCAGTGCCCACGCTCCTTTAGAGTAACTGCATGAAGTGCGGAACTCGTATTTATAGAGAGGAACGAAAGGCTTAGCTCCATAACTTCTTAGAAAGATCGCCACCGTCCAGACATAATCATCGTATGGTCTAACTCTTCAAGGACGCGTGGGGCCATGATTTCATATTTAGTTATTTTTAAAGTGTTACGCCTTCAGCTTTACCGTTGTCCGTGTTGAGCACGCTCCCAATGATTGGGAATAATCCCGGGTTACTTTAGTTAAAAAGGCTGTTATGTAGCTTCGTTGCATTACACGGGCTTCCGAAAAGAGTAGGGTATGTCTAGCTTAGTAAAAATGCCACATGTACGGTGATTAAGGTGGACGGTATACAAGTATGTAGGCCGCGTATGTCCCCCGCAATTAGTTGATACACCGGACAACGCCGCTTTACTTCTTGTTAGAATAATTTGAGTCTGAGCTTTGACTAGAACCAGGAATTTTACAACCTGTAACTTTCAAGTTTATGAACTTTATTCGGTAAATTATTAAGTTAATGTGATTATAATTGTTTTTCTTTACCTTAAGATCTTGTCATCTTGCAAAAATGCATTCAAAAGCTTGTAATCAATTATCAATCTTTTTTTACCGTGCTTTTGCGTTCTTTTTTAAAGGTAAACTTATGAAAATATCAATATTTTTTCAAAGAGGATATAGATGAGTAAAATGTGCACGTGATTCATGACAGTATAGATTAGTAAACTGTGCATATGATTCGGGACAGTAGTCTAACAACTTATCTCTCAGTGACGTATGTGGCGTAGGAACTTGAGAAAGTTCAAACACATTTTTTATTTCAATGTAGGGACTAAAAAATGATCGATACTTAAGACCTGTGATCTGAATCTCTAAAGGTAAGGCTTTGTTGTATACATCCATACCAATGGAATATCTAAGCTAGGTAGATTGCTTCTAAGCACTTTAGTCCAAACTGTATATTGTGGAAAGAATTGTATTCTGATCTTTCTCTTTGTAATAAGCCCGATCTTGAATGAATTGCCATCTACAGCAGTAAAATACTCATCATGTGAGGACCATGCTTCAGAAGGTAAAATGTTAGGCTTCATAATCGTACGGTTGGATCCAGTATTCATAAATCTAATAGCTTCGATGGAGCGATTATATTTGTCTTGTCTAAAGAGTTGGATCTGGACATGTGGTCGTTGGATTGGAGTACAATCTAATTTCATGCAGGGCTGTTATAGCATGTATAAAGAATCATCCCCTAAAGAAATAGAGGAATTAAAGGATTCATCTTCAGAGGTCATAACTGAAACAACAAACTTAGTGTCTTCATCTTCAGTAGATTGTTCCTCAATAAGATCTTCAAAGTTATTGGAAGAATGAATAGGCAAAATTGATTGCATGTGCCTCAATAACTTGACAACTTTTTTGCTTTTATGAGGACAGGCACGTGTAAAGTGTCCTGTTTGTCCACGAAGAAAATATTGATCAGCTTTCTGAGAATGATGGGATTTCTTCTTGAAGAATCGAATAAACTTTCATTTTGTTCCATCTTTTCTCACATAAGTTTTCCTTAAGGGCTTGTATCCTTCCATTTGTCTGCGGAACTTTCTTCGATGATAGACATGTTTGTGATGATATTTCTTCTTGTTGCTACAATCATAATTCTTCTTCTGATCTTTACACTTAATCTAAAGATAAGGCTTCTTGCAAGTATGTTTGAGAAGTAGACCACCTTTAACGATGTTATTGAATAAGGCATGTAGATCACACAGACTAAAGCAAGCTGGTAGATTTCTCAAGGACATATATTAGTCATATCTCTTAGCAAAGAAACAGTGGTCCGTTGTAGCTCTGGTTGCAGTTGATGTGGAAGGGATGAGATAAAAGTATAATGAAAATTAACATCATTCCATCCATTCAAAAGATAATACCTTTATGTACGTTGAAAATGCTTTTGTAAATCTTGCTTGTCAAGTGAACAATATTTCATTGCAAAATACTCCTGACGGATCTGCTTGTCTATAAGCTCAAAGTTACCAATGAATTCATTGTGAATGATTCCAATAAGAGTGACTTGAATATACTGAAGCCTTTGATAGTCATCAATAAGTGAAATGAGAAGCAAACTCAGACAAAATATACTGTAAAGGATTATTCGGTCGAGTTATTTGTAGATCTATCCATGCACCGAATTCATGCAAGGAATCTCTCCATTTCTTTAGGGGAAGATCGTCAAAAGTAAACCAAGGTCCTGAAGTAGGCTTGGTCTATGCAGTTAGTCGAGCTGATGCTGCTTGTGGTGTTAGTGTAGGTCTGAAAGGTTCAATACCTGTGGATTCTGCTTCACTTATCTCTGGTTCAGCTTCAATAGATTCAGGCATAGTCATCAGAACCTAGGCTAAGTCTGATAGATCAGCTAGATGGGCTGAGGAATCAAAAGACAGTTCAGAGATTTGTTCAAATGATGACTCAAAAATTGTTACAGAGACTTCAAAACAAACTTCTGAATCATCTAATTGAGCAGAGGAATATTCTGCAGTAGGTGTAGGTGTAAGAGTTGCTACGAACTCTATCAGAGGCACTTTATCAGAGACAGAAGTCTGAGATTTCGGTAGAGAAGTGGGATGTAAGGAACCTTACACTACGAAGTCTCCACGAGCACACAACTCTCAGCTTTGCTGTAAGGAACCTTACACTTTCACAACACCTTTTCTCCTTTGAAACAATAGTCGCAACAGTACCTACACTCTTTTCTCATTAAAATATAATCTCACAATGGAATTGTTTTATGCAGTCATAGACGAAGGAGGAAGAAAAAGTCTAAAACTCGTTATTTTCCTTCTCAACAGTATCATCCACACAAGGATGATTCAGATCCAAATGATTTCAGCAAATCTAGTGGTCTACCCACAGAAAGATTCAGACTTAGATCTCATTATGAGATGCTGAAATCTTCTACATGTCAACCTAAGCCAGCAATTCTTGTCATTACTCCTACTCATATACCTTGTATGATAATTAAGCCATACGATGAGGAGTTTCCTTCTCTTCACATGAGTAGAGATTAAACAAATAGGGTTATCTCTAGCCTTATATTCGAGCCACAAGAATCACTTCACAAGAAACACTTGTCTCAAATCCTTCTGATGAAGTTCTTAACTGGCAGACATCAAATGCAGTAGCACAGAACAAAGTCCTTCGAAGAATTGATTCCAAGTTAGATGGAATCAGTCAACAGACTCATGTTACTCAACAAAATGTTGACACCTTTTCTAAGCAAATCCAACAATTGTATCACTCATACAAAGCTCAAATCCAACAACTTAATGCTAATCTTTGACATTACATTTCTATACAGTATTTTGGACCTAACTTCAACGTCAAAATTAGAGAACTCAGGAAGATACAAGGAATTGTGCAATGTATGGACGTTGATATGCAATCTCCACAGTCTAAGACTATATATGGCTCATCCTCTTCAGTATTTCCAACTATATAGCCAATATACACTCCTCCTCTATTAGACGTATCTAGAAGAAACTGACTATTCAAAGGTCTTTAAGTTCAACTATCCTTTGATCAGACAACATATCCATCCTTCGGCAGCGCAAGCAAAACCTAAAAGATCAAAGCCAAAGCCAAAGCCTAAACAAGTTCCTGAGACATCACCTTCATATACTAAACCTGAACCGGTTAACCAATGGAGTAAACCGTTACAGATTCATATACCTCCCACTCTCCACCGAAGTCTCAACCTTCCACCTCTACTGGGAAGGATAAAACATCTCTGACAGTGTTCATAACAACTCTTGCACCTACACTTGTTGCAGAAGATTTCTCTGCGCAATCAGATAATTCAGAAGCTTCTACTGAAGCCTTTATCCCAACATCTGAAGTCTCTGCAACAATTTATGAGTCATCATCTGAATAGATCTTTGAACCATCTCCTGATTCCTCAGCCCAGCTAGTTGATCTATTAGACTTAGCACAAGTTCTAATGGCTATGCCTGAACCTACTAAAGATGAACCAGAGATAAGTAAAGCATAATCCATAGGTAATAAACCTTTCATACTTGCACCAGCACCATAAGCAACATCAGCTCAATCAGCTGCACAGACCAAGCCTATTTCAAGACCTTGGTTTACTTTTGACGATCTTCCCCCAAAGAAATGGATAGATCACTTGTATGACTTCATTCCATGGATAGATCTTCAAATGACTCGACCGAATAATCCTTTACAGGATATTTTGTCTGAGTTTACTTCTTGTTTCACTGGTACTTTGCGAGAATGCTGGCAAAGTATTGACGACTAACGAAGACTTCAGTATATTCAAGTCACTACAGCGGAAGCTCTTCTTGGAATCTTTCATAAGGAATTCATTGGTGACTTTCAGCTTATAGAAAAGTGCATTAAAATGATGTTTACTTGATAAGCGAGATTCACAAAATCATTTTCAGCATATGACGGAAAGGTATTATCTTTTGAATGGATGGAATGATGTTAATTTTCGTTATACTTTTATCTCATCCCTACCAGATCAACTGCAACCAGAGCTACAATGAACTATTATTTCTTTACAAAGAGATATGACTAATATATCTCTTAGAGAAATCTACCAGCTTGCTTTAGCCTCTATTGATAAGCTGTGCAATCAACAAGCCTTATTCAAGAACATCATTAAAGGTGTTCCACTTCTCAAACAGACTTGCAAGAAACCTTATCTTCAGATTAAGTGCAAAGATCAGAAGAAGAACTGTGATTGTAGCAACAAGAAGAAATCTCCTCACAGACAAGAAAGTTTCGCAGACAATGGAAGGATACAAGCCCTTAAGGAAAACTTATATGAGAAAAGATGGAACAAAACGAAAGTTTGATTGATTCTTCAAGAAGAAATCCCATCATTCTCAAAAAGTTGATCGATGTTTTCTCTGTGGATAACTAGGATACTTTACACGAACCTGTCCTCACAAAAGTAAAAAGGATGTCAAGTTATTGAAGCACATGCAATCAATTTTTCCTATTCACGCTTCTAATAACTTTGAAGATCTTATTGAGGAACAATCTACTAAAGATGAAGGCACTAAATTTGTTGTTTCTGTTACGACCTCTGAAGATAAATCCTCTTATTCCTATATTTCTCTAGAGCTTGATTCTGTATACATGCTACAACAGACTTGCATGAAGTTAGATCGTACTCCAGTCCAGCTACCATATGTCCAGATCCAACTCTTCAGACAAGATAAATACGATCAACCCATCAAAGCTATTGGATTTATGGATACTAAATCTAGTAGTACGATTATAAAGCCCAACATTTTACCTTCTGAAGCATGGACCTCACATGATGAGTGTTTTACTGCTGCAAATGGCAACTCGTTCAAGTTCGTGCTTATTATAAAGAGAAAGATCAGGATACGATTCCTTCCACAGTGTACAGTTTGGACTAAAGTGTTTGGAAGCAATCTATCCGGCCCAAATATTCTCATTGGTGTGGATGTATACAACAAAGCCTCATCTTTACAGATCCTACCCACATGCTTTAGGTATCGATCATTTTTTAGTCCCTACATTGAAATAAAACATGTCTTTGAACTATCTGAGGTTCCTACACCATATATGTCACTGAGAGATAAATTATTATACTACTATCCTGAAATTATTAGACTACTATCCTGAATCACATGCATAGTTTACTCATCCATATCCTCTTTGAAAAATGTTGACTTTTTCATAAGTCTATCTTTCAAAAAGAATGAGGATATCAATCATACGAAAGCTACACATCCAGGGATGAACCCTAAAGATCTTAAACTTACACAAGCTGAGTGTGTTATCCTTTTGAAGCAAGGACTCATTGAGCCCATAAAGTCATATTGAGCTTGCCAACATTCTATATGAACAAATGTTCAGAGCAAAAGCGCGGTAAAAAGAGATTGGTAATTGATTACAAGCCTCTGAATGCATTCCTGTAAGATCACAAGTTTCCTCTTCCCAAGATCTGTACGCAGGTACTATCTTTAAAAGAAGCTGTTATCTTTTCCAAGTTTGATCTTAAGTGTTGGGCTCGTGTTTTGCGTACCATTAAGTGGCTCAATGGTAAGAGGCGTGCATGAAAGTGCAACAAAACCTTGAGGTCATGAGTTCGAATCGTGCCCATGACCAAAGAGGACAATACTGATTAAGGTTGTGGTCGCGTGCAAACTTGAGGTATGCGGGGCCTCACTTGCCCCGTTATATTGGGCTTGAGTTCGCCCTGATACGCAAAATACGGGCCCAACATTAAGGCAGGATTTTGACAATTGAGTATCAACCCAACTGAGCGGTACAAAACTGCATTCTGCATTCCCAATGCACAATACCAATGGACTGTTATGTCATTTGGGCTTAAAGTTGCTCCATCACTATTTCAAAGAACTATGATCAAGATCTATGAGCCTATCCTCAGCAGTGCAATCTGTTGGATCCGGGAGAAACAGGCCCAGCCATAAGCCCCCGCAATCCAGGGTCCAGGGGAAACAAGCCTAGCCATAAGCCCCTGCAACCCTCATAAATTAGTATTGTCCTCTTTGGTTCTTGGGTGAGTCCACGACTCGAACCCAAGACCTCAAGGTTTTATTGTTTCTTATGAACACGCCTCTTACCAATTGAAGAACATCAGGCCTTACTCCAGTAATTCTTAGATCTTAGCCAATAGTATGGAATCATACTTTCAGCCTTTAAAAGCATCATTGGTATAAACAAGATTGAATTTCTGGGTATGCATTTCAAAGATGGATTCTACCAACCTGGTCCACATATTGCCCAAGAGCTGTTACACTTTCTTGATGAACATCTCAATGTGAAACAAATACAACAATTCCTCGAGATTGTTAATTACATCTGTGAGTTCGTACCATACATGGCAGCTTACATTTCATATTTATCCAAGTTGCTTAGACAGAATCCGCCATGGCCTCCCGATATTTTCTTTCTTTTTTCTCATTATAAATATCTTCTTCCTCTTTAGCGAGGTATCTTTTTCTCAAAACTTTTATCTTTTAAAGTCTTTGATTGTCAAGTTCTTGTGGCTTATCTAAAGAAATACTTTCCTCTTATTGCTAGCACACCTACTAGAGTCTCTGAAGTTGTCTCACTTGCTTGTAGAAGTTTGTTTTATTATTTGCATCATTTTCTCGGTGAAATTAACTCTCTTGGTAGTCCAACAATGTTTAACCTTAAAGCACCTTACCTTAATGTGATTTTCCTTTATGATCATTTTTCTAAAAATACATTATGGTATCTTTGGGCACTTTTAGCCCTCTATGCCTATGTTGTCACCTTGTCTCCTCTTCAGATCTACCAACATCTCTGTGAAGTGAACAATAAAAGGTCTTTATTATGGACATTTCTTGAGTGGTTTCAACCATTAGATCAATGGAAACTACAATGTTCTATGGTTATTTCACAACATCATCTATAGAAGGCTTTTGTTAGATGGCAATCTGCTCGTTGTTTCTTCATTCTTCATCGTCTATATCGTGAAACATATACTGGTGCTCCTTACACTGAACAACATGTCCATTTTTATCATACATCATTATATTTGCCAAGATATCATGACAATATGCTTCAATCTCAAAGAGATAAATTATTTCCCATATACACCGATCATTTCCTCCTCTATCGGGCCTTATCTAGGTGAATTTGTTCCTAGTGAATCAGAAGCACCAGATGTTGACATAGCAAGTACCAATAGTCCTCAATATAACACAGAAGAATCAAATTCAGACCTTGCAGGACCTTCTCAGCCTCTTGAATCAGTCTTTTAGGATGCTCAAAACCCTAATGATGATTACAGTCCTAATGAATATGGGTCAAATCAATTCCTGCGCAAACTTCACATATGTGAGCTCAGTCCCAATAAGCGACAAAAGACTTAGAATTCTCTAAGTCATTCTGACAGTTTAAGTAATCCAGACTCTCCGTTCAATTTGCAATCATGGCATGAACCAATCCATGACAAATAATACCTTGGATGCCACTACTATGGAACTCATTCTTTTAGGAGTTTACTTTTGAGCCTTTTGATGAAAGAGAATCTTTGTAGCCCACAAACTACTATGCAAGATTCCTTCTTATCATCATACTATTTGCTTTTCTGAAAGTTGTTTACTTTTTCAAAGTAGCTTTGTTAAAGATGTGATGATTATGCTTAAAATTGCTTTCTTTTTTAAAATTGTAATCAGTATGTCTTTTGAGAGTTTTACTTTCATGCCCTTGCTTCACCAATAAAAGCAAGGTTTTTCCTTCATTGTAAGCACAACGAGATTGAGGAAGTTTTATTTTCAATGAATATTAGTTTGGGTGTTTTCCATTCTCTCTATGTTCTCCCTCTCCTAAAAGCTTAAGGCTTTAGTAATGTTATTATATGTCATTACACAGAGACAAGTATGCTTTACATTCTCCTCTTCTGAGGATCTTATGTATCAGAAAGTATAAGACAGTCTTGGACTGCATAAAACAATTCCATTGTGAGATTAGAGTTTAATGTGGTAAGAGTGTAGGTACTGTTGCGACTATTGTTTCAAAAGGGAAAAAGTGTTATGAGAGTGTAAGTTTCCAAATAGGAAAGCTGAGAGTTGTGTGCCCGTGGAGAGAAGGGCTTTGTGTCTCTGCTATCATACCTAGAACTTACGATAGTCACAAGGTTCCCATATTATTCCAGAATAGTCTACGAGACAATAAAGTAGCCTACAATTTGAATTTGGTTAGTCGATGGTCTGCTTAAAGGTGTTGTTTTAGCTAGTTGGTTATCGTACTTTCTCTGTGTGCCCTTCAGGGTCCCCCGGTTGGTATCGAAGCCATCTTTCATGTCTTGGTCGGTGGTAACATTATCTCTTGATAAGAGTGAGTAAGGAGAGAGCCCAACAGTAATGGAAACACTACCAAATGACCCTGTTCATTTGTCTTCAACTTTGTCTATGTCTAGTCTGCCTTCTGGTGTTAAGCATGTTTTATCTAATCATATTGAAAATCTCGTTCAAATTACCCATGTTCCTGTAGAAAATCGTATTTATGAGTCTTCTTTACCTTTGTTGAGTCCTTACAGTATCTATTTTCGTTATCGTTCTTGGACAAGAAGTATACATACTATTTTGTTTACATCTAGACCAAAACTCAAAGAAATAATCCAGAGTTCTAGATTGAAACAGTATGGCCTTAGTTCTACTATAACAGAACAGTACGTAAAGCTTGAGATCTCAAAAGAGCTGATCTCTCTTTGGAGAGAACATAGTCATACACATCTTTATATAGGAGCTATACACCTTATTCTCACACTTTATGGAAGAAAGGGAAAACATGCTACAGTTAGGATATCTCTTCTAGACACTGCCAACACAATGTACCAAAATGCTTTGATTGGTACCTTGCTGACTACTATCAACAATGGAAGTGTCATTCTGACAATAACACCTGATTTCAACATCAGGTTAGATGATCCCACTTTGTCTGAACGATTGCAAATTCAGATTCAGATCACTGAAGCAGATAGCCATCATGGCTACCTTACGTAACCAAATGATCTTTCGTCTGCAGAATCATGCTTTGGACCTCAACGTTCCAAATTATACTTCAGATGCTCTTTATATGGTTGTTGATCGTTCTAATGATCAAACTACTATCATCCAGAACCTGAAACAATTACCAGCTGTGGAGCTTGAAAATTTGATGCCTACTAAATGGATCACCAATTACCAAAAGGTGTTCCATGCGCCTCAACAAAACTATTTTCATACAACAACTCCTCCGATTCTGAAGACATTAAAAGATGGAATGGTGAAGTCCATTTATGCAAAGCCCAACGAAGTTCCATCTGAACCTTCTACATCCAGCTGATTTAGCCCGTATTTTCTTATATGAAAGATAAATCTATCACTCCTATCCATTATTTTAAATCCAATGGAGATCCAGTCTATGTAAGCCATCATCGTGGACACTTTGTATGAGATATTAACTCATATATGTGCGAACCTGATTGTGAAGTTTGTCTCAACTCTGAGTCAACTAGTGATGATAATGATGAGCGGTATGTCAGACGATGAGATTGAAGAAGTTTTATTTTCAATGAATATCAGTTTGTGTGTTTTCCATTCTCTTTAAGTTCTCCCTCTCCTGAAAGCGTGTCTTGAGTAATGTCACTATCTGTCATTATACAAAGACAAGTATGCTCTACACTCACTTTTTCTGAGGATCATGTGTATCAGAAAGTCTAAAACAGTCTATGACTGTATAAAACAATTTCGTTGTAATATTAGAGTTTAACGGGAAAAGAGTGTAGGTACTGTTGCGACTATTGTTTCAAAGGGGAAAAGATGTTGTGAGAGTGTAAGGTTCCTAAAAGGAAAGCTGAGAGTTGTGTGCCCATGGAGAAAAAGACTTTGTATCTTGGCCATCATACCTGGAACTTACTGATAGTCACAAGGTTCCATGTTGTTCCAAACACTACAGTAGCCTACAATATGAGTTTGGTTAGTCGATAATCTGCTCAAAGGTGTTGTTTTAGCTATTTAGTTATCGTACTTTTCCTGTGTGCCCTTCGGGTTCCCCCCTGATGAAAGAGCTTAGTTTGGTAGAGGTGGGAAAAGGTAGGAGGTTAGGATTAGTATTTTGAATTTGAAACAAAGAACCATACCCTGACTAATTGTCAAACCAAAATGAGATTTTTCCCCATTCGCAATTACACAGGAGACATCATACTGTACTAAATTCTTTAAAAGAATTAGTTGGTTCAAAAAATAAGAATGAGAAGGATTCACATTAATTTCTTAAATACACCTACCTTTGAGGAAGTAAGAACGGAGCCATCGGATCCATACCGATTGCTTATCCTTCCTCCTTTGGCTGAGCGTGAAAAATAAGCTTAGCACTGTGGATCAGTTATCCTACATTGATCTTAATAGATCTTGTCCGCTTTGTTTAACGCATGATGAATCAAGGGACCATCTCTACTTCTTATGTTCTACTGCTACCTTGATTTGGGGACATGTTAAATCCTTTTGTAGCTGGAATAGTTCTGAAAACTCACTAATTTCTACCATCCAGAGGCTAGCAACATAATCGTCTATCCCAAAAGCTGAAAGAGGGACATTTATCATAGTCATGGGTCTGACAGTCCAATCCAACTGAAAAGAAAGAAATGCGAGAAGATTTGCGACCACTAGCAAAACGGTGGGAACAATTGTCGCTGAAATAACTAGAGGAATCGGAGAACTCTTATTCCTGCAGAACCATGCACCACCTGCCCATTAACCCTTATTAATTAGACCGACCAACAAAGTTATCAATTATTTTATCTCTTATATGGCGATCATTATCTGTTGTGTTGAATTCTAAAGGATATACCCTTGGACATCTGATATTTTGTAACTACATTCTTTACTAATTAAAATTTTTCTTTAAAAAAATACATATTTTTTTAAGTTACATTTTAAAAATAAATTGTTTAATTAGTTAATAATTAAGTATAATAACAAGTTGAAACTGTAATTAATTCAATTCAATTTAATTTGACTCTCTTAAAATACAACTTAAATTATGTGAAATAATATTATTGTAAAATTTGTATTTAAAATAATAAAAGATTGAACTATTTAGGTCAAATTTGAAACTATCTTTTAATTATGCTTACTCGATTTTCCCTCTACTTGAATTTAACCAATTGACTCTATACAGGTAAATCTTTACATTTTCTATCGACCATAAACTCAAAGTTAATTAACTATATTCAGTTAAGTAATCATAATTCAAAACACCAATTAATGAATCCTCTGATGAATTACTATTACTAATTCTTTCTTCTTTCAGTGGAAGTCCTCCACCATCCCTCAACACTCAAATTGCTCCATTATAGGAACTCCGACGACTCCAATTTTTTTTCTCTCTGGGAATTAAAGCTAATTAACTTGTATTTATTGATATTTCTAATTCTCTTTAATACATTCAAACTAAATATTGGTTCGATTAAGACAGAAATATTGAAAACTTTTACAGAGTTCAGTGTACTATTACATTTGGTCGTGTTTTCCATGTTTGAACGTCTTAACCTTGACTCAAGAACATCGCCTACAATATAATAACACACTCATCTCGTGAGAATTTCAATCAACATGAGGGCATACGTCTAACCTATTTCCCAATTAGGTTCGAGTTAATGTCCTAACTAACCCTATTTTTATCATTTTCTTCTTAACAACAATTAATGTCTCAATTTTCCTAAAAACAAAATATATTTTCAGGTGCGAGTGGTATACCTGTTTTGAATTTAATAAATTATAAAATTCGTCATATCTTTTAAGTCTACGTGGTAGGACGTCCATGGATAAGAGTTCGTAATGTCACATCCGAGCATGATCCATGACAAATTTAGAACGTAAAATATACACTTTTGTCATCATTTACGAGTTGTAAGAAACCAACCCGTCGAAAATTTTATGCAAACAAAAACAAAAAAGAAGCTGTCAAAGTTGGACAGAGGTGATCGAATTTTCATTCATCGTAATCATATTCATTCATTAATCGTAATCACAGTACGCAGCTAGAAGGACTGTTTTTAATAAATCATATAATAATAAAAAGTGATGCAGATTAAAGAATAAATAAGTAAAATATGCTAAATAATTATGTACATAAATAAAAAATAATCAAAGGATATACTTAATAATATTCAAATCTGTTAATACCTGATGAATTGCAAAATTCGGCTGAAAACAGAGAGTAACTATCATAAGAGGCCCACACCTGACTGTGGAACTGGCATGGGCAACGATGGTGACGCAAGGAGTTTCGGTTGTTGGTTCACCCACCATCATCGATGATACGCCTGCCTTGCGTTTTGGTTAAAAAGTAACCATCATATGCAAGATATAAATAACACTATGTATAAATAAATTAAATATTAATTTCTTTTAATTTTTTAAACATGTACCTCAATTTTACATTAAAAAAATCCGAAGAATAAACATAACAACGAGTTGAAATGGTTGTTTTAAATAGGCTATTCAAATTTATTTTTGAATTTATTTTAATTTTATAATTACAAATAATTTTATTTAAAATTTTTTAAAAGAGTTTAAATTAGGTCGAAATAAATTAAAATTGTTAAGCCTATTAAAAGTGCTCTGCGTGTTGACTTACCATAATTATGTACTGTACTTGGCGTCATGCATGTAATCACCAAAAGGAAAACTCAAATTGGGTAAGTTCCTCCTGATGGAGAGTTCCAATTCCGTGTGAAGTCTACGAAGAGGGCTCTGCGTGTGGACTTAGCAGAATATTCTACCTAGCGTCATCCATGTAATCACCAAAACTAAAGCTCAATTTGGAGATTTCCATAAATATAATTGACCCACCTGACCTTTCTTTACATCGTTCTGATTATGGAGCCACATTTTTTAAATAAATTTATAAGATTTAATTTGTCTAGCCCCTCTTATAATAAATATCATTTGAAAGTTAGAACTTAGACACAAGGTTCTTTATTTTACGAGCATAAGAAGATGGTCATAATATATATAGGCTTTCCTTAGTTTACAAAAATGTTATTTTTATGAATTGAGTCTATAATTTTATGATCACAAATGAACAACTTTATCAGCCTTATAATTATAAGGTTGCAAATTCAAGAAGGAATGCCGGGTTGGCCTGACCGCGGGCTAGGGTTGCCCGTAGACAGGTCGGCTCATGGCCCAACGGGTCGGAATAGGTTAGCCCGTGTCTCAGCCTGACTACGGGCTAATCGGCACGTGGCCCAGCATAACCACGGGCAGATTGGGCTAACCCAACCCACCATATATTTTTTTGAGATAAAAAAGAGAAAAAAAAAACGATCATTTTTGAAATAACAGCCTAATTTTGGGCCAAATCGTGCTCAACCCGTGATCCGATCAACACGAGCTAAAATAGAGTCGGACGAGGCCAACCCAAATTTGACATCCCTAAATTCAGGTAGTTTTTTTGTAAAAATATAAAGAAAAGTCTATGTATAATATGACCCTCCTTAGACCCCATAAACTAGAGAGCCTTCTGCATTCAGGATGTTGACTTTATAATATCATTTGACTTTTAAAATTAACAATATTTTTTTATAATTTTAATTTTATAATGTCTATC
>JAOQMR010000008.1:1367452-1384277 GCA_027563865.1 Erythroxylum pelleterianum
TCTTGAACTATTCAATTTTTTGATTCAGTTTTTCAACTTTTTAGTTCGATTTACTATAATAACCCTTATTATTAAAAACTGATTAATTAGTTAATTAATTGATTAATTTTTATTAATTAATAATTTCTTATAAACTAAAATAAATCAAATAATTTTCATTTAACAATCTTTTTTAAATTAAACTTTAACTATAATCTCTTTTTAATCGTATTCTAAATTCTTTAATTTTATTCGATCATTAAGTGATTTTATAACGGTCTAATACCTATTGAACCTTTTCCATCCTAAAACTTTTATTTATTGGTTCAACTTCAAGTTTAGTTTTTAAAACATTGATTAAAAAACAAAATATTATAATAATTATAATGATAAATTCTCTAATAAAAGAGAAAATATTGGAGAAGAAAAAGAAAGATGATAGTCTACAAACCGAGAAGAAAGGAAAAGATATTGGAATACAAATAACGATTAAGAAATTATAATAAATTATTGAAAACAATAAGTACTAATTAAATTTAAAATTTTAAAATTTAATAGGTAAATAGATTTTTTTTTGTGACAAGGAAAAACAGAAAACAAGTCTAAGCCCTCAAGACTGCCACAGATAAAGCATCATTATGTAGTAAGCATCGAATGCTCGGGATAGGCCTCTCCACAAAAGCCAACGCCTTGCAGATGAGAAGCCAAGCTTCGCTGAAAAATCAGCACATTGATTCCCTTCTCTCAGGGTATAAACGAGCGAACAGTCTCAATCTT
This sequence comes from Erythroxylum pelleterianum, assembly GCA_027563865.1. Lineage (NCBI taxonomy): Eukaryota > Viridiplantae > Streptophyta > Magnoliopsida > Malpighiales > Erythroxylaceae > Erythroxylum > Erythroxylum pelleterianum. The sequence continues at coordinate 1,368,209 of JAOQMR010000008.1, forward strand.
TTCACAGATACAGTTGAATATCCTCAACAATGGTCAAATAAGGGTGAGATTTAGGGCAGTCCCGGTTAACTGGCTGGACAGCCTCCAACTAATCCGACTCGAGCAAAACCTTTCTGAAGCCACGCTCCTATGATAAAGACACTCCATGGTAGATAGCCTGAAGTTCTGCCAGCATATTTGTAGCACAACCAAGAAAACCTGAAAAGCCAAAGATTCAGTGACCACCCTCATTCCGCGCTAGACCTCCAAAGCTTGCATTGCCGGGGTTTCCATAGGAACTCCCATCGACATTGACTTTAATATAACTCATAGGGAGAAACTTCCAAGAGACCCAACGCTTTTGATTGCCCACCAATTTCTCTTCCAGCAGAAAAGCTTTTCAGCAGGCATCAAAGAGTTTCAGAAACCATTGGTGAATACCCACTAAAGACAAAGATTCTTGTTGGAAAACCGCCATGTTTCTATTACACCATATGAGCCATGCTCCCACAAAAAATTTAACAATATCATCGCTAGTGTATGAGGGGTCAAGCACATACTTGGAAATCCAATCCGCAACATTCAGATTACAGAAGGGAACCTCTAGAGCGCCGTAGATACTAAGCCACACCTGCCTAGCTAAAGTGCAGCCCCGTAATGCATGGAGAATACTCTCCCATTCCTTCCCACAGCGGGGACAAAAGGGAGACGAAGCCAAGCCACGATCAGGTAAATAGATGTTAAACAATTGACTTTCCCCAATTTGGACTAGGCCACTAATAAAGCTTGACGATGGTCGACTCATATCGGATTCGTTTCTATTATAGTCTAGTTTGATTTTTTTTAAGAGGTAGTTCTAAATTTAATTCGAATCTGTTTAGATTATTTAAAACAATATTATTTGGAAAAAAATATATGATAGGGTACTTATGTACATTCTGTAGTTTAATGATTAGGCCAATTATGCTTTATGAGGTAGAGTATTAGAAAGGCCTAACTTACTCCTAAAAGTTAGCTCAAGAGGGGGAGGTTTGCACACTATTATAAATTGTTGAATGCTCTTATACTTGTCCGATGTGGGATTCTTGATGTACCCCCTCAGTTCAGAGCAGGGCTGGATATCTGATGGGCATATTGGGCAAAAGAACATAACTGGACACCGCCTCAAACTATCGAGACAAGTAGGCTCTGATACCATGTTAGAAAGGCCTAACTCACTCTCAAAGTTAGCTCAAGAGGGGGAGGTTTGCACACTATTATAAATTTTTGAATGCTCTTGTACTTGTCCAATGTGAAACTCCTGACATAGAGTGTTGACCCATTAAACATGTGCATAATCATGAGCTAATAGTGATAGCGATGAGAATATTCCGCTATATGTGTAACCTTACTATCAGATATAAGATCAGGAATAAAATGATAAGGAACAAATTAAATGTGATTAATATTATTGAAAAATTAATAGAGACAAGGATCAGATAAGTTGGACATATTAAGAGGAGATATCCAAATACTTCAATGAAAAAATGCGAAAAAATTGTACTTAGAGACTATAAGAAAAAAAAGAAAGATTTAAAAAGAATTAGAGGGGATAATCAAGAATGATATTATACCGCTGAAACTTAACGAGGACATGACTCGCAATAGAAAACTCTGATGTAGTAAGAATAGATAAAAGATTTCTCATAAAAAGACCCTTCTTGTTCTCGTAAGTCATTTAGCATTTTGCTCTTATATTTAGCCTAAATTTTCAAACATGCAGTACTTAGCTTATTATTATTATTATTATTATTATTATTAGACAACTTTTAAGTTTTTATTTATTTAATTTATTGCAAATATATATACACATGTTGGCTATGATTGAGTTGTAGCATCTGAGATAATAAGTTTAGATTTTTTTTAAACTTGTATAAAAAAAATAGTTTTATTTTAGATTATTTGAGTCGAATTCATCTCTAAAAAGAAAAATTGGAGTCACTTTGAGGACGGATCTGATAGTTTCCATTTTCCTAAATTCATAAGACAGAAGTAAATCAGTTCTAAGACAGTAAGTAGATTCCTAAGTCAGGCTTTGGCCGGACAGTGACGTTAATTTAATTTTGGAACGCAATGAATTCTTCAAACAACAAGGAGCTTGGAATACTAAGCATACAACATATTTCCCATCGCCCAAACCACTTTCTGACTTCCCGACAACCATTTTAGCTGTCTATGATTCAGCACAAACAAAATAATTTACACCAATCTGGCAAATAATCACATAATTAAATAAATTTAATCATAGACTATAACAAAATTGGAATGGCGTGACAATCTTTAAACTATTAATCAAATCAAAAAATTACCGTGTCTAATTAATTAATTTTAATTTAGATTCTCTTAATTAATTTTAATTTAAAAAGTTTCAAATATAATATAATATGAAGACTATCACAAGATTATATTAAACTAATTTTTAATTATGTCGCTAAATTAACAATAATAATAATACAAACATATTTAAAGTTTTTTTTTTATTAAGACTCACGACCAATTACTTGCATTAAAATTCACTTATATTTGGATAATATTTTTTTATAAGCACATTTGGATCATTCTCTCTTGGCACTATCGCCTCCTCATTGCTTCACTGACCCAACTCTCCTTCCTCTCTTTCGATTCTCCCTATGATGACAACTTACCCTGTTTTCTCTTCTTTTTCAAGCAACCATTGAAACGCATTCCTCCCCTTTGTTGGACTCTTCATGATTACCTAAAAAAGTTAGCTCGGAAACAAGGACCACTGGTGTTTCATCTTGTATGTTGCTGTACCCAGTATATTCAAACTTGTTCTCTAACAGTTAAAAATGGCTCGCGAATTAGTCCAAGGTATGTCCCTGAAAGTTTAGTTTTTGAGATGCATAAAAACATACATACGTATGGAATAAGTTTAAAGAACTGTAATGGAGCTTCTTTAGTAGGTTACATCTCTCAAACTTTACACAGAACTTAACCTGTGGATTGACTGAATGAAATGCAGTGATTTCTCCAGCATCAGGTGACCTGGAATCAGGGGATCATAGCTCACATTCAGCAGAACCATTTCCAAACTTTTACTTCTTCGTAGGAGCAGTAGTTGTGGTGATAGTGTTAATGACCGTGATCATACTCTGCTGGAAACTTTTCAAAACAGAAGACGTGATGAAAGATTTAAAACAGAGCAAGGCACAGCAAGGTAAATTAGAGATGAACTTATGTGATGAATAGGATCATTTCTATTAAAGCTCTAACGCTCTTAAGTCTTCGCATGTTTTGTAGCGAGCCAAGAATTGTGGAGTGGGAACCTCCGTACAGTAAACTGTTTCGATTTTCAGACATTGAAGAGGGCAACCAGGAACTTTAATTCTGCTTATTTTCTTGGCAGGGGTGGATTTGGACCTGTTTACAGGGTATTCTTCTTCTCTATTTATATGTATAGAAGCTGAATAAGGTTTCAATTTGAGCACTTAAAATAGTTAAAGCAATGACTTTCTGCTCAGTTATGGATTTTGCTCATTTAATAGGGAAAGTTACCTGATGGTAGGCTGGTTGCTATTAAGAAACTGTCTCTAGACAAATCGTTGCAAGGCGAATCAGAATTTGTGTCAGAAGTGAGGTTGATTACAAGCATTCAGCACAAGAACTTGGTTCAACTTCTTGGATGCTGTGTTGATGGTCCTCAGAGGTTACTTGTCTATGAATATATGAAGAACAGGAGCTTGGACCTCATTGTATACGGTAAACCTTATTCCCCTGATAAATGAATGCCAATTTGGGCAGAAAAGAAACACATGTTCCATCGAACTGGACAAGAATACTTGATTGAATTACACTACAATCTCATCTTAATTTGTTATGCTACGATATTGATCTTTTGTTCCAGATGCTGTTTTATTGTCTGTGTACCTGATGCAGGGAAAAGCAACCAGTACCTGGATTGGAACACGAGGTTCCAAATAATTCTAGGCATTGCTAGAGGTTTGCAATATCTCCATGAGGACTCGCAGCTAAGAATTGTTCATAGAGACATAAAAGCGAGCAACATTCTTCTAGATGATAAGTTTCAGCCCAGGATTGGGGATTTTGGACTTGCCAGGTTCTTCCCTGAAGATCAAGCTTATCTCAGCACTACATTTGCAGGAACTTTGTGAGTCCCTGTAGCTTCTCTTGTTCTTGTTTAGAGTTCAACACAACAGATAAACTTCTCTTAGGATAAACATCTCTTAGGACTCGCTTCCTCTCTCATCTTCTTTATCAGAGGTTACACCGCTCCTGAGTATGCCATCAGAGGAGAATTGTCTGAAAAGGCAGACATCTACAGCTTTGGAGTGCTAGTGCTCGAAATTATTAGCTGCAGGAAGAACACTGACCTCAATCTGCCAACAGAAATGCAGTATCTCCCAGAATACGTACGTGATTAATTAACTAAAGGGTGTGATTTTCTTAAACAATGGTGATCAATCAATACATGTTCAATGTTCTTTTCTTCTCTTCTCTTCTCAGGCATGGAGGCTGGACGAGAGATCAAGAGTGATGGAAATTATCGATCCAAGACTCCAACATGGGAATGGGACAATTGACAGAGACATAATGCTTGTGATCCGCGTTGCATTTTTGTGCCTTCAATCACATGGAAACCTCAGACCTCCCATGTCTCAGATAGTTGCCATGTTAACGTGCAAGGTCACTCCGGCTGGCTCACCATTGAGGCCGACTTTCCTGGAGAGACGACGGAGATTGGGTGAAAACCTTTCATGGGATACAATATCCGAGGCTTTCCCTTCTATTACCACAATGAGTAATGAATCTCCTCCAAGACCAAGCTAACGTTGATTTATGATGAGTCGTCCTGGCTTAATCCACCTCGCTTGCATAAGTTGCAGATTACAGTGTGGAAATATGATAACTTTTGTGCGACTTTCTTGAAATAATTAGGATTAATTACTACCCTTTACGATGATCTGATCATTTTTATATTTCAAAATTATCATTTAACTATAATATCATTTAGCTGAAACACACAAGTTCTGGCATATTATGTTAAAATTTCATCTATTTATAATTCTAAATCCGCTTCGTACTAAACTCAAAAACTCCAATACTATACCGTTTTACATAAAAATACATTTAAAAAATTGGCATTTTATAAATTATTGAATGATTCTACTCAGAAAACTACAACGACGTCATTTTGGTTTCAGTTTCGCTCTCGTGTTCAGTGATCATGATCACGAAGAGATGCTAACTTACGGTCGTCCTCATCACGTCATAAATGAAACATATAATTTCCAACAACAAAGCAAATGAAGAATAAGAAGAAAAAGGTTTACTGTATCAGCCACCATGGAAGATTTTCCTTCCAGTAAACACCTTTGAATCAGTGTAATCCTATTAGTCCTACAGTTTGCTCTTTCTTTTTATTCTTTTCCTCTTTCACCCTACATAACATGAACTAAGTAACATACATACATACAAACTGATAAAAGGAATACATATTTACTTACTTTACAATGTCAAGCTGATATTACTGTGGAAGGTTCCCAAGATAAAACACTTGCAACACTATCTAGTCAAAGCATCTTGCTGCCCCTTTCAAACGTTTAAAGAATACAAGGTTTTCCATCCCACATTTGCACTTTCCGATTAGGGTGCATCTGCATCAAAATCGTGGTAGTACTTCACTGTCAGAGCAGGAAAAAGTATATCGAGCAAATACCATAACACAAGCACGGTTTATTTTTATCGGTACCCCGCACAGGAAAATAGAAGCAGACATCCATATTTCATCAATAAAAACAATTTACGAAAACTATGTTATGTGTGCGAGTGTTGAACTTCCCGGTTTAATCACCGTCATACTCAACAACCAAGAAATAATGAAAAGGTGTAGATACATAGCAGAAGGATGAAAACTGTGGAAATGGGGTATGCAAATGCTACAGAAATAATCGGACTACAATACACAAGGAAAAGAAAAAATATATATAATTAAACAGTTAGCAACAAAAATGTTGAGCGGATTATCAACAGAAGTTGCAAAAGATACAAATCAAAGGTAGTCAAATTATGTAAGCACCTACCTTCCCCAAATTGCTGTTCAAACCGAGCAACGATATGCTTCCCGTATGTGTACTTCTTCAAAGCATGAACATGCATTCTTATACGGTTAAGTAGCATTGCTCTCTGAGCATCACTACATGTATCGAGAATCTTCTGGACCACATAGTTCGCATACTGGTCTTTCACCATTGTCTGCTAATACGAACCAAATCCGGAAACAAGTCAATCATATTAACTGGTACCGCATTATAGTTTTGACTTCATTATAAAAAACTTTTGGACTCACTAGTAAGTTATCATTCCCCTCCTTATGTCCAAGTATCTCTTGAATTATTTGCTCCCTTTCAGCCGCACTGCTATACTCCAAGCACTTCTCGATCACATTGGAAGCAAACTTATGCTGGCTCAGTTGGATAATATGACCCAACAACTTGCTAACGATTTCACATCTTTCATGAGGCTTTCCTCTTTCCAGAACATGCTGTCAGAAAAGAATAAACATTCAGTAACAAGTGTTCCCACAATTTAAAGACGGACTTCTTGTCCGATTAAGGTGTTAAGTCACAAAAGTTTGTTCCAAAAGATTGAAATTTGCAAGGAGGGACATCCATAGTAGATATACAAATAATTGAATATAAAAGATGCAAACTACCAAATAGCTCTCTTGTATCTGAGACGATATGTTAAAGGTGTCAACAATCCCTTCTAACTAGGAGTTGGGAATGGAACAAAAGCCCAGTTCAGGCCTAGAGACCATCTAAAACATGTTGTCACGAATGGATAGCACATTATCAATAGCTTTTTAGCGATAAGAATTGAGTTGCCTCTTAAAAATGTTGACAATTTCACAAAGCACCTTTTTTTTTGAAGAAAATGAGCAGATAAAGGTTCCAGGTAATAAGAAGCAAGACCTACCTGAGTCACATAATTGCCATACTGATCCTGGGCAAGATCATAAACAGACTCTAAGATCTCATCAACAATAAACTGACAATGCAGCTCATCTGCACAGTGTTCCAGAACTCTCTGCATGGATCAAACCAACAAAGTTTGCAAGGATTGTTCCAGACAAGAAAAGAAGGGAAGAAAAAGCAGAGCAACACTTTTCACCACACCATGCAAGTAAAATATACCTGTATGACACGACAACCATAAGGATGTGTAGAAAGTGCTGCCACTTGACCACAAAAAGAAGAGATAATAAATTCAATTTTATTTGCTGGAACACTCTCAATACACTTTTGGATCACATGATTGCCATTCTGATCATGCACACATCTCATAACATGTCCATCTAGCTCGCGAATGAGCTGTGCTTTTTGTTCAAGCTCAATTGCTTCAAGTGCCTAGAACCACGTCAGCTTAATATAAATACCATTTCTAAAACATTAAACAAAAAAAGTGGCATAGATTCAGAATAGGAAAGAGTCATTGAACAAAAGTCCTGGAACAGTAAGAAGATAGATAAAGAATAAAACCCTTAAGATTATCAAAGTAGGTTTTGACAACTTCACTGATCTGCATTTTGGTACAAGAAGCATTATATTTCACCCTCTCCCATCCATTCATACATTCACCTTGCAATCCTAGAAAGGTGATTAAACCAGTTCCATCTCAATCAACAAGTGGCAAGCCAAGACGGGTTCATTCCACCAGGCGTATAAAACAACAGATCCATGTAAATATCTTAGTAAATTGAGGTCTCAACCTATGACTTAAAGTTGGTCATCTTATTGAACAAAATTGGAAAAATTAGCAAATTACATTATATGTTTCTTAACGTATATATATGGAGAAATTAGCTTGATTTGATTCAGGTTTCATCTTCTTGTACTCTTTTTCTGTTTTTGGGACATGGAAAATAATAAAAATTATGGGACAATCATATTCCATCACTTATACCTTTTGAATTACACGACAGCCATACATCTGCAGGCTCAGAGGCAGAATCTGTCCAGTAAGCTGATTGGCAAGCTCCTTTCTCTGCTCCGGGCTTCCATACTCAAAGAACTATATAAACAAATGATACCAAAATATGTGACATTACCACAGTCAACATACAAAGTTGTGAATAGACTACAAATACAACTATTTTGAATGCACACCTTCTGAATGACATAGTTACCAAAAACATCAGTCATTAACTTGGAAGAGTAAGGAAGAACTTCTTTAAAGACAGAAGCCTTCTCTTCAGCACTACAATTTTCTAACTTCTGTTGGATAAATCGACTCCCATGTTGATCAGCACTGAAATGTAAAAGTCTCAACATTGGATTTTCAAACACAACATATAAACAAAGAAATGCATAGGAAGTGTGCACTTGCCTAAATTCAACAATATGCCCCGAAATATCAGATAGTTCAAATCTGCGACCTTTTCCAGATTTGAGCTCCTCAAGAAAATTATATACATTAGGGTCACTAAAAGCCTCTGATCTTGGACTTTGCCATCCAGAATACACAGGAGGATATCTACCAGAACCAGGGCTAAATCTCACTTCATTTCTCCCTCCAGAAATACCAGTTCCCCCAACTGAAGATCCAGGCAGGACTGGGTTAGCAACGGATGATGGGAATGGCATCATTATTCCCATGTTTGGAGGGTTCCCAGTGTAATGAGGATTTGTTATCCCCCACCTAGTTTGGTTCATAATGCTCCTATGATGTTGTGATTTTGGGTCATCCAGACCAAAGCCAGCTTCAGATCCTTTCTTGGGGTCAGGAGTATTATTTTGGTTCCCAAAAACACTAGTTCCCAGAGCTAATGGATCAAGTTGACCAGAAATGCTGTATGATGGCCCATACGGCTGTTGATAGTATTGCATATACATTGGATCTGCAAACGAAGGTTGAACTGCATATCCAAGCTGTCCATAGAACTTGTTGTAATGTTGAAGGTCAGCTCCATGTGTACTGACCCCCCCAGCTGAAGCCCCAGACACCCGTGAACTAATATTAGGACTAACAGGACCATCAACTGCCATCTGAACGGCACCCTGAGGTGGGTATCCGGCCACAAATGGAGGAATGACTGTTGAATTTAGAGTATATGCCCCTAGTCCATAGTGTGGAGAATAAAAACTCGAAGCCTGTACACCAGGATAAAATGTACTCGGTGAAGCCATGTAGGCTGCTGCGCTTGCATATAGAGGAGGTGTAAACCCAGATGATTGCAATAGTGGCTGTACCTCTGCTGAAAACTTTGGCAGGCCATGTAGAGATGGATCTGTGCTAAGATATGAGGAATTCACTCCTTGAGAACCTACTTGAGATTTGTCACTCTGAACTTGAAATGAATTACCACGTTGCTGGTACATTTGGGGGTGAGGCATACTGTTGTGATAGCTGTGATGCCATTGTTCTTGATTTCTCTGCTCTTTGGAATTAGGAAGGCCAGACACATTTAGATCTTTCATTTTAGATTCAACAACACTAACATTAGCATAACTTGAATATTCTTTATGAAGCGAGGGTTTTAGTTTTGTGGTTCCTGTACAGTGAACAGACAATGAGCTTGAAACACTAGTAGTCGAGTCATCAGTATTCAATGAAGGTGATACCCGCTCTGTAACTCGAGTTGATGCAACTGTATTTGATGGGCTAACAGGGTCATGAAAACTATAGTCACCATTATGATCAGTCACTTCCTCTGTAGTTCCAGAACTTAAGGAATGAGAATGGTTATATAAGGGCAATGGGGAGTGGGGGAAATCCTCCTGCAAATTGCAGTGAACAATTAGCTTTTCAGGTCTTGCAATTTTGAAGTGGCAAACAAAGAAGCAACAAATAAGACAATTCAGAGATTCAATTTCCAAACGAGAAATGAAACTATAATCAGCAGAGAGACAGGGGAAATCCTTTTAATTCAAGCATAATACTCATTCATTAAATAATGATCAAATTAAATGGACATTCTTTAGCACAAATCTTCTGGGAAAAAGAAAGTGGCTTCTTATTATTCAGAACTTAATCGAATCATATGTACTGGTCATCATAATTGCATATATCCTGCCATTTCCCATGAGATTTCTCATTTATTGGCAAGAGGCTACTGATTTGTGAATGAAAACCAAAAGTACAGGATTAGAACTCTTAACAAAGGTATAAATAGCATCCAAAGAACACACAAGCACAGCAATTGTGTGCTGGCACTCAGCATATTTTGTAAGATTTCATACCTCAGAAATGTTTATACCCTAAGGCAAACCAGCAGCCTCGTGACAAGACAACATCAGTACAGTTTCTCACTCTCAGGTAGGACGTTAGAAGATTGGTACCTAGGGGGGTTACTACTCTGTAGCCTAAGTTGGTCCATTATAGACCCAGATTAAGAAAAAACTTGTGCAAATATAAAACTCAAATAAAGAAACAAGCAATAACTTTCAGAAGTTCTGTAGTTACCCATCAGCAAAAGTACATACATTTGCAGCATGTTAATGCTATCCTTTTGTAAGCTAACTCAAAATACAAGGCACATAGCCTTTAAGCCCTCAAAACAGCAAACAATTTTACATAAATACATTCAAGAACCATGATTCAACGTCAGAGTAAAGGAAGTGGCTGAAGGAAATGAATGGATAATGAAAATAATACCCGAATTAAATCAACCAAGACTCTGGACTCCCCTGCGGACGAAGCAACATGCTCTCCAGACCAAAAGCCATTGGCTGTGCCTACCACATCACCACATGGCTGCTGCGGTGAGCATTCATCCTCAGTTTCTTCCCTATGTGTAGAAAGGATGGGTTGCGACACATGCAAGGAGTTCTTATCACTCTCACCTACTGGAGCAAGTCCCCAGTTACTACCAAATCTACCAGTATGGTGCCCCACATGTCGGCTTTCCCTCAGAATGGGCGGTGTCGGAAGCCTAACATTTGAGTTGGCATTGGAACCATGAAAAGTCAAACTTAATTGCTTTCCTGTATCAAAGCTTCGAATAACATCTTGTAGGCCCCCATCGCATGGATCTTGGTTAAAGTTTGCCTGGGAAATAATATTACTTATGGCCAAAAATGACCCTTCCATGCTAGGAGGTGCACTTCCACTGCGATTTGGGACCGCATCTCGTCCAATGTCATGAAACCTTTGACTGTTCCTAAGCAACCCCAAATTCTCCCCCGTCATGCCCGGAGTAGATGGTACAAAAACCACAGCTTCTTTATGTGAATGCATTCTAAGTGGACTTTCAGTTGCCATAACCATAAAACGCCGTTATCTTCCTCTATCCGAAATAGAGAATTAGCAGGACTTCCGACTTGGTGCCTGAAAGTCAGAGCATCCTTCGCATAACAAGAAGAATAACACAAGAGCTATTATATATGTAAAACAGCAACATCTTCACCATGGCAGGCACAAGAATCATATTTGCAGCATAATTCGAATCATGCAATCAGAAGCTACTAATTAGAGCATCTACATTGAGACTGTCAACAATCAACTCCTATCAAGAAAAATGAAGATAACAACGTGGTTTACAACAGATATACAGAGAGTATATTGACTAGAGTCGCACCCTGCAAATACAACCCAACCCCATATTACCTTCAATTAGGGTGAAAGTTTCACTGCAAGAAGTGGCAATTATGAGTCACCTCAGAATATCAAATTAATAATTACCATCAGTTACCATGAAGCTATTAAGTTTGTAGTAGTTAAAATGCAGAGGCAACGAGTTCAAATGAAGTTAAACAGAGCAAATAAGTACATCAATGTGAAGAAACAAGGAGAGAAACATGAGAAGAATTTCATGCCCCCACCATTCGACCCACCATTCTGCAAAATTAGACCTATCAGGACTCCTAGAGTACCAGAAAGCAGGAAAAAAGCAAAAACTTGACCACGTCCAGACTTCTTGCTTACAGAAAATTACACTAAAAAGTTCCGAACTTTCCTTCAACTATGTATCCTTTTCTCACAACGTAACAAAAATAGATTAAACAGATACCCAGTTAACTACTAAATTGCGATAGTGCATAAACAGAGCTTAACAGAACAACGCGCAACCATATTAACAACATAGACATAAAACCAAAATCAACACATCAAAGTAAGCAAAACCCAGTACAAATAAACAAATAAAAGAATGCAACCAAGCAGAGTTCCAAGTGCCCGTGAAGTAGAACGGACCAAATTTGGTAGCTTTAAGCTAAAAAGAAGGATTTTGTTCAACAATATAAAAGCGATACAAAGTGAAAGACAGAGCACCAAACCTCAGAAACCCAAATAAGCAACAAGTGAATTCTCTTACCTAACAAGTCGTACAAGAAGATCAGTGCAGAGAAACCCTAGGTTCTTTCGAGGAGAGAGAGTGGGGGTCGGAGGGTCTAAACTGACAAATTTTGGCTTTAGTCAAGGGACTCTTGAAAAAAGATACGAACTTTGAGTAAGTGCAACTAAAGGGCAAGAAGTACTAACGCCACTTCAGGTTTTGCTAAGATTCGGACATGGCCTAGTTCGTGTTCCCTACTTTCGGGGGCTTTTTGAACTTTTTGAGACAAAAAAAGGACAAAATCGGAAAGTAGTTACAAACAGAAAGGAAATTTAGGAAAAATAAATTATTTCGAGAATCTGTTAAATAACTGACTCCTATGAGTTTATACTTTATAATATGATCCTATAATTTATTGAAAATTATTAAATATCTTTATTTTATTTTACATAACTTTTAGCAAAAAAACTTAAGTACATTTAATATAAATGACATACCTTTGTTCTTGCATAGATTTAATATGAAGAATAAAAGAAATTTGTTTCATTTAAGGTAAATCAAGAATTTTATTAAATTGATTGTTTATAATGTGCTCCAATGAGTTTGTTCTGTAAAAATCAGGATGAATAAATTTTAATAATTAGTTAAATTGTAAATAAAATTCAATAAAACATTTTTAAAATATAAACTATTTGAATAGATCTTTAACCGAAAATTTTAATTTTATTTATAATAATTAAAAGATTAACATTTCTAATTTATAATATAAAATTGGAATATTACATCGGATATGACTCGAAATGTCTTGGGATTTTTTTTTTTGTGAAGAGGAAAAAAACCCACAAGGAGGCCTGTGGCCTCAAAAACGCCACAGACAAAACATCATTTCGTAGAAATTGTCGAATACCCGGGACCGGCACCTCCCACAAATGTTAATGTTATGAAGAGGCAGATCCTAATTTCGCTAGATAATCATCATATTGGATTGCCTTCTCGCCAAATATGAACAATAGACAAAAAGCTGAGGTGGTAAACCTTTCCGTCTATGTTAGTTCCCGGGAAAAATGCCTGTTTATCCGCTGAGCGATAGCCTTTCCACTTAGCACCATCTGATCACTTAGGCTAAGTTTCATCCTTCCTTGATGGGTGGGTCTTGCAATCAACTTCCCTTCTACCTTTCCAGTCAAGAGTTAATCTGCTATGTCCTTTAGGAACTGTCTACGTAAGACCTCGCAGGTCTAACACAAGTTAGAATTTTAGTTCATCCGCAGTGGTATCTTGCTCATGGCTCAGACCTCATCTTCTACTTAAGATTCAATAAGTTAATTTTAAATAATAAATAAATTAGATTTTAATAATTAAATATAAAAAGTTAAATTGTATAAAAATTATAATAAAATTATAATTACTTTAACTTAGATATCATTTAAATTTTGAAGTTAATTAATATTCATATGACAGTATATTATCAGCATCTTATCAAATTGATGAATTTGTATAATTAGTTTTAATTTTATTATATTATAAGTTATCGTTACTATTAGTATTTTATAAATATTATCGCAATGATATTTATATTTTGGTTGAGATTAAACTTATAATGAATTGGAAATGACATCCGTTAATTATGAACCTACAAATATGTGAAAAATTGGATTTTAATTAAATTATATTATGAAACTCATACAGAACTCTAATTTGATCTCTTTACTGCCAATCGCAGCTAACAGAAAGAAAGCCCAACGAACCGTCCACATTGCTCTTCACTTGGATTTGAGCGCTTCACATTGCCAGCTGGGTAATGACGTTAAAGCCTTCCTGAGTTACGTGACAGACTCGATTTAACTATTAGTATTAGTGGATCAATCACCATTGAGGCTCAGGCTCCTTAAGGAGGAGCCCTGTGATTTTGGTCACTATTTTTATTTTTGTCAAGTCCAGAGACTCCATAAGGGTAGCCCACATGACTATCTATATATAGCCCAGGTATTCTCTGGATTGTGTAACAGCATTACAAGCCATTGCATAATACTCCAACCTGGGGTTCCTATCCATTACATCTAAAAGATGCGGAGTCATTGATGAGTTTAGATCCTTTGTCTAATTTTATGATATTTTATTCTGTCCCATAAATCTCAGCCATTTGTTTATGCGGAATCCACGCGGGACTCACATAAATGAATGGTTGAGATTCATGGGACTGAATAAGACACTATAAAACTAGACAGAGGATCTTGTCTCGTCATTGATAAGAAAAGCTCTGAAGATTAAGAGGATGTTCAATCTTATTGATAAGAAGAGCTCTTTCTAAGATTGAGAAGATGTTCAATCTTACTGATAAGAAGAGCTCTTAAGATTGAGAAGATGTTCAATCTTATTGATAAGTAAGAGCTCTTAAGATCGAAAAGATGTTCAGTTTCGCTGATAAGAAACTCTCACCAAATTTCTTAATATTTGAACAAGTTTAGGTTTAGTAATCATCCTATAAGATTCAGCTTTAATTTAGAATTAAGAGAATTATAAATTTTAAAATGATTAATAACAATTTTTATACAAGTTTGTAAGGATTTTTATCTTTTTGTCTTGATAAAAATAATTAAAAAACTCAACTAGTTCGGCTAGTTCAAGGATAAAAACTTTGAACTATCAAGTTTTTTCGGTTAGGTTTTCAACTTTTTTGTTTGATTTTATTTAACAATTTTGTTAATTAAATTTCAAATTCTTTAAAAGATAAGTACGTTATCTTTTAATCATATTTCAAATTCTTTAATTTTAGTTAATCTTTAACTAGTTTTATAATTGTCTGATTGAAACTTTTAAACATTAAATCTCTTGTCTCGCTAGTTTAACTTTCGGTTTCAGTTTTTAAAATATTAGGTAAAAATTTGATATGAAGATTTCACAAATTTGGCAACTTCAAATTTTAATTCATAATTTAAAATATTTTCTTCTTTAATCTTGAATCAAATTAAAAAATTATCAAGAACAACGTATTTCTCGCTAATATGATTTTAGTGGAAATTTTGTTCTAACACTATTCATAATAACACACGTTCAAGTTAATCTATAATAATTCTGATATCTACTTATTATACGCTTCAAAATAATTAATTAGAAATATATTATTTTTATAAATTTATAAAAAAAATTCTAATTTTTCCTTTTCTTGTTATATGCTTCAAAATAATTAATTAAAAATATTATTTTTTTATAAATTTATAAAACTTTTCTATTTTTCCCTTTCTTTCTTGTATAAGATTTGTTTAAGTATTTAGGACCAAATTTTGAAATGAGATATCACATCCTTAATTGTACCACACATCTGCAACAATCAATATCTAAGGTAGTTCGTTAATATCTGTTGCTTTCTTCGTTTCAGTTTACTTCTACATCATCTTCTTAGAGACAGCAATCTGATAAATAACTCCCCAACAATTTTGGTTAGATTAGTTTTATTAATGACCAAAATGGGATCCACCATGACACCGACACTGCACCTCGGAGTAGGTTTAAGGCAATTAGATCAGACTAGTTTTATTAACGACCAAGATAGGATCCACCATGACACCGACACTTCACCTCGGAGTAGGTTTAAGGTAATTAGACCATTTTTAGTTTTTTTTTTAATAACAAATCAGAATTTTTGAATATGACAATTCAGTAGTTGTTGTATTTGTATAAAATACTTTTATATCTAACAAACATCTTCTTTTTTTGGAATTGGTTGGGTCGGATATTCTAGGCCTAGGCCCAAGATGTTCAATTTATGCACCCACGGTCCATTCCTCCAAGATGACC
>JAOQMR010000008.1:1400959-1433998 GCA_027563865.1 Erythroxylum pelleterianum
TTTGTTAATAATTTGTTAATAAATATTATATAAGAGATTAAATATAACTACATTAACAACTAAACATATAACTACATTAACATTAACCAAACAAGTTTTGTTTTCAGTTTTTATATTACAAATCTCAACCAAACAAGTTTTCGTTTTTTTAAGGAAAAAAACATAAACCAAAAACAGGAAACAGAAACAAAAAACAACAACAGAAAAACAAAAGTGAAGCCAAACGGCCCCTAAGTTAACCGATGTAGCAGAAATGCTAAAATTGTGATCCGCACAAAAAGATGACTTGACAAATAAACTAAGTCATAAACCAAATAGATGAATTTATGATATTTTCATTCTAAGTTGAGAAATTAAATGAGGCAGGGAAATTAACAAAGTCTAACTTGATGTAATTGTCTCCCTAAGTTCTCAATTAAATGGACACCCACTTATATTTTCAACAATTTATATGTCTACATAAGCTGATAAAAAGAATCAATAATGATGCATCCGTCAGATTTAAAGACTATAAAACACAAATTAGAATCTTAAATTAGCATACACTTTATGGCACATTAGGAAGTGTTAATTTAAATCTTAACAATTAAAGGAATCTTCTGCTAGATTAGGGAAAGTCTTGTAAATAACCTTTACTAATACAAAAAAGTATTTATTTTATGCTCACACTAAAATTGTGAGCATATATTAGGGAATACGTCCACTAAATTAGTGGAAATTTAGTATAAAACCTTTAACAAAGTAATATGAAGAACATATGCCTAGGAGTAACAACTCAAAGTGCAAATGTGTGTGTGGAATCACACGTGGATTCCATTCCATTCCATAGCTAGCCTTTAACTGATTCTCCACTTAAAATATATATATATATATATACATCTCTTTGACGAGCCTATCAAGCTCATGCATTCCTTACTTAAAGCCCCCCTTCCTTCTCCAATGGCATTCACTCTTCCCATCTCCAATAACAAAGCTCTCTAAGCTTTCATTTCCTTTTTGGTTCATCAATTGACAGGTAGTAGTGTTGTTGTTCTCCAACACCTTTTATGGTTACGAGAAATTTCTATACGCATTTTCTTCATTGCGTGTGTATAACATATATATATATATATATAGTCAATGACACATTTTATGTGCTTATACCTTAAAGTAAGGCTTTTTTCTGGGTCATCTTCGTCCTCTTCTCACATTCGTAACTTCTATGTTTGTTGTAGGTGACCAGAATTTGGAAACAACAATGGCTGTCCAAGAAAAGAACAAAGCAGGAGGAGCAGCCAAGAAGTTGCAGAAAAGCTATTTTGATGTGTTGGGGCTCTGCTGCACATCGGAGGTCCCTTTGGTTGAGAACATCCTCAAGTCTCTTGACGGTGTCAAAGAGTACTCAGTGATCGTCACAACAAGAACAGTCATGGTTGTGCACGACAATCTTCTCACATCTCAGCTCCAGATTGGTAAATAATTGATCTGAAACTGATGAACCCCTCCTCTTCCTTTCTTGTTCTCTGCAAAAAATAATGAAAAAGACAAAACATTCTTTTATTCGCATATACTTCACGGCCTACCGGAAAACGATGATGAATATATTAGTTTCTTGTACAAGCATTGCTCTTTAATTTATGATAAAATTATAATATTAAAGTTTAAAAAGCTTGTCCAGATACGTCACAGGCATCAACTTTCTGGACTTTGGTGGTGTGATAAAATTAAAAACAACAAGAGATTGCTTGTAGCTAGTGATTTCTCTTACGTAGCTCTATCAACTTTTCCATTTGAGTCTCATAGCCAACTATAGAAAGAGAATATATATATACTCTAAGGTTATCATTTTCTCCAAAATATTACATTTAAACTAAATTGGAAAAGAAATAAATATCATTAAATTAAATTTATTATCATGTCATATGTTAAAAAGGAAAAGAACAACCTGCTTTTTCATTTCTTTTTCATTGCTTTTTTTTTTTGTCTGCAATATACTCTTACCACCAAACACAATCACTTTCTCAAATTAAAGAAACAAAGATGAGTAGATTACATTTCTTTTACCTTGCTTTTTTTTCTTTAATGAAATGTACTCAGGCCACAAACACAACCCCTTTCAGCTGGCATACAAGAGGCCAGCATATGCTTTATGATCATAGAAGATATTATAAATAATGGAGCACAAATAAGTGGTGTTCCCGATAATATTTGCACTTATTTTTTATTATTCTAAAAGAACACATAAATATTGCCTCTTTTCTTTTCTTTTCTTTTTTCTGTATTAACTTTTGTGCAATTATTATACACAGTTCAGGCATTGAATCAGGCAGGGTTAGAGGCGAACGTTAGAGTGTATGGAGTTACCAATTACAAGAACAAATGGCCAAGTCCCTATGCAGCGGCAAGTGGAGTGGCACTTTCCATATCACTTTTGAAGTATGTGTATCCTCCTCTTCAGTGGTTTGCTCTTGGAGCTGTTGCTGTTGGCATTCTACCCGTCGTTTTGAAAGGGGTTGCCTCCATCAGAAATTTCAGACTCGATACCAACATCTTGGTCATTATCGCAGGTGACCTATTACTTTTGTTTTTTTTTAATATATAATTTCTATGATGTTAATTATCTTATAAATTGACATCTTAAACGTCGCCAGGGTTAGGATGAGACGAATCTGTAAGGCATGGTGTTTCGAAAGTTTTACCGAGCCTTATTTTACTTCTTTTTTTCCTTATTATTGTCAATAGTAGATTCTTATAAAGAATAAAATAAAATAAATTTGGAACAAGTGAAGAGTGAACTCTAGGAAGTGCCGTTCCTGCGCTTGCTCAGGACAAGCCTAAGTCACTCTCATCTTTGGTTTGTTTATTTTGGAGCTTTTGCTCTTTTTCTACTTTGATATTATATAGTTAACATATGAAAAAAAATATGCCACTTGGGTATAAAACTTCACCAAGTGAAACATTCAATCCCAAATTTACTTTTTGAAAAATTGTTCCTACGACTTTGAAAAAGTAGTATTATACTTTCGATTCTTATGTACTGGAAGAATGCTATTGATGCTCAATTTCTTCTTTTGATTACAAAAGAAAGCTCTGTTGATGCTAAACCTACCACCCAGTAGTTTCTTCTTTCATTTACAAGGGCTTAAAGAAGGAAAAAGCAGGAAAAGAGAACCTTTATTTGTTGAAAAAACAAAATTTTTGTAAAGAATACTGTCAAAATCTAGATTCTCGTTTTTTTAAAGTTTTTAAGAAGCTTTTTCATCTCAGAACACTTTAAGAAATATAAAAGTTGATAAAAGCATAGCTGTACTATTATGGATGGTTCAGGATTCGGTATGGAGTTCATGTAAATTTATTAAAGGAACAAAGTTAAAGTAACTAATGGACAATTATTCTTCTGAATGTGCTATCCGACTAAGGATTTATTGCCTCTCTTTTCAGTGCCTACGTAAAGAAGACGCGTAATGCGCCAGATGGGTTTATCTAGTTTACGAAACCATCATTCTCAATATCTTTTTTTTTCCTACTTTTTGTCACATGATATTTGATCTTCAGGATAAGCTTTTCAGAAGTTAGACTAAAAGCATTTTAATGGGTTCAAAAGTAAGTATCTATGACCCATACCCGTGTCTGATCTAAGCTTAAGGTGCTCTATTTTATAAGTATATGATCTAGTCACAGTCTATAGTTTCATGACTCTGTAGCTGTGATGGGTTATTGTTCATGCTGTTCATTAACGGACCTGATCATTGATCATGTTTAACGATTTACTGGAATTAATTACTAATGGCAGTGATAGGAACTATAGCTATGAGGGATTACACTGAGGCAGGAGCCATCGTCTTTCTGTTCACTATTGCAGAATGGCTTGAATCAAGAGCAAGCTACAAGGTAATAGGGAAAAACTATCTGAAACATGCATTTCCAGGATCAGAAGTCCTATCTTGTGCTTTAAAGAGATGTTTATAGGTCCAATTCACGATCCTGAACATCGCCGGCATAACATGAACTAAATTGAATCCCGAGTACTGAAAATGTAACTTGTCAGGCTAATGCAGTCATGTCGTCTTTGATGAGTTTGACTCCTCAAAAAGCAGTCATCGCTGAAACTGGTGAAGAAGTAGATACTGGTGAGGTCAAGTTAAACACAGTTTTGGCAGTCAAGGCAGGTGAAGTCATACCCATAGATGGTGTGGTTGTTGATGGCAACTGTGAAGTGGATGAGAAAGCTTTAACCGGGGAATCATTCCCAGTTTCCAAACAGAAAGATTCCATTGTTTGGGCAGGCACTATCAACCTCAATGGTAATAACCTTTACTCTGTATAAGTTGTTCATGATTGAATTTCGTTATAACCTCATTAAGTGGTTCCATTTCAGGTTATGTTAGTGTTAAAACCACTGCTCTAGCTGACGATTGTGTTGTAGCTAAAATGACCAAACTTGTGGAAGACGCTCAGAATTGCAAGTCCAGAACTCAGAGATTCATAGACAGATGTGCTCAGTATTACACTCCAGGTGAGCAATGGGAGTCTATCTTAAAACTTAGGTGTGCGACTTTTTTAAGGGGGGTTCTGATAAGGTCATCATGCTTGGTTCTGTTTCTGCAGCTGTTATAATCATATCAGCTGGCTTGGCAGTTGCTCCACTCGTGTTGAGAGTCCATAATCGTAATCACTGGTTTCATTTAGCTTTGGTTGTTTTAGTGAGTGCGTGTCCATGTGCTCTTATACTGTCTACTCCAGTTGCAACATTCTGTGCTCTTACAAAGGCAGCAACAGCTGGTCTTCTGTTCAAAGGTGGCAACTACCTTGAAACACTAGCCAAGATTAAAGTCATGGCTTTTGACAAAACTGGTACTATCACAAAAGGTGAATTTGTTGTCACAGATTTCAAATCTCTCAACGGAGACGTCAGCTTAGAGACATTACTTTACTGGTATGAACTAGTTCTTTTATCTTTTTTACTATTTGATGATTCATTATCAGATATGATTCAGTTTGATGATTCATTTTGTCAGGGTATCAAGTATTGAAAGTAAGTCGGGTCATCCGATGGGAGCTGCACTTGTCAACTATGGAAGATCATGTTCTGTAGAGCCAAAGCCTGAGGATGTAGAGGAATTCCAGAATTTTCCGGGAGAAGGGGTATATGGGAAAATTGACGGGAAAGATATTTACATTGGAAACAGAAAGATGGCTGTCAGATCAGGAAATGGATCTGGTAAAAGTATTTAATTCCTTGTAGAATTTTACCTGAAACAAAAATATAGGGTCCCTGGCAACTAACGTTCGTGCAAATTCAATCATGTAGTTCCAACAGAAGGAGGTAATGCAATGAGTGGAAGGACCATTGGTTACATATACTGTGGAGGAAATCTTGCAGGAATTTTCAGTCTTAATGATTCCTGTAGGACTGGAGTTCTTGAGGCAATTGAGGATTTGAAGTCCATGAGCATTAAAACCGCTATGCTTACAGGGGATAGTCAAGCAGCTGCGTTTTATACACAGGAGCAGGTACAGTCTTGTCCTCACTATATACTCGATCTATATTGATCAGTTGATTGCTATAGATTTAGCAGATATGAACCATTCAATGAATAATGTGTGAGTGCAGCTTGGCCATGCTCTTGAGGTAGTCCACGCAGAACTCTTACCCGAAGACAAGGCGAAGATAGTTAAAAGGTTTATGGACGATGAAGGTCCAACAGCAATGGTTGGAGATGGCTTAAACGATGCCCCTGCGTTGGCTACAGCTGATATTGGTATCTCCATGGGGATTTCAGGCTCAGCACTTGCAACCGAGACAGGGCATGTAATTCTGATGTCAAATGACATTAGAAAGGTACCGAAAGCTATCCAACTTGCAAAGAAAGCTCACAGAAAAGTGATGGAGAATGTGATCTTGTCAATATCTACCAAAGCCGCCATTATTGCCTTAGCTTTTGCTGGTCATCCCCTTGTTTGGGCAGCCGTTCTTGCAGATACAGGCACGTGTTTGGTAGTGATCATGAACAGTATGCTGCTTCTGCGACGAACCCATAGACATGCTGGAAAATGTTGCAGATCTTCTTCTGACAAGCTTAGTGATAAGAATTGGTCTCATGAAAACAAGCATTGTTGCTCAGGAAAAGCTGGAAAGGTGTGTGGAGAAGCCAAGAGTTGTGCTTCTGACTGTAATTCTAGCTCAGTACACTCAAATTCTAAAAGTTCTTGCAAGGGTTCATCAGCTCAGAATCATGATAGGTGCACAGGTGCTCGAGGGGCTCGTGAAGTAAAGCACCATAACCACGATCATGGTTGTTGCAACACAGAAGAAGTTAAAAGTCATGATAGGCACGGTTGTTCAAGCTTGTGCGGCAAAAAAGAGCTTGAAAAATCGGCAGAGAAGTGTACGCATGTTGAAGATAGCTTGCATGAGAAAAAACACAGCCACCGCCCCCACCACCATCACAATCACCAGGACCAGCACCGTCATCACAACCACCAGGAACACCACCACCACCACCAACCGCATGGGGAAACTGTTATTGACCATGGCATTCCGGAATCTTCAAACCACTCATTGGATTTGGAAAACAATGAAAGAAGCAAAATACATAAGGCTAGTTGCCAATCCAGCCACTGCTGTAGAAACTCCGCCAAATCCCATTGCAGCAGTGTATCACACAAGGACGTTGTTCAATCTAATAGCAAATATGAACATCAAAATTTGGAGCTGAATAATGTTTCCAAGAACTGCTGTAAAGCCTCTAGTGATCTAGACAAATGTGAAACCAAGGCAGCGCATGCTTGCAAGAGTTTGGAGAGGAGAGAAAATGGTGGTTGCTGCAAAAGCTACATGAAAGAATGTTGCAGCAAGTATGGACAGTTTGGAAATGGATTTGGTGCGGGTTTATCTGAGATCGTCACCGAATAGATTTACATAGTTAGATCATCAAATTGTCAATTATGAAATATTTACGAAAATAGCTAGGAAATTTTGGAGAAACTGCACTTGGGATTATCCAAAACCAGAACCAATGCATGAAATGCCAATGTATAACTCAATATCTATGTATATAGCTTGATGCTGCTACTAAAGTACAAAGAAAAAGATAATGAAGAACTGGGTTTTCTTTCACTTAATTAGGATGAATCAAAGGTGAAGAAACTGTGAAATTTAGGAGGATATTATAATATTAGTTCCTCTATATAGACTAGCAATTTGCATAAATTCAGACAACATATTGCAGGACATCGATGAAACAAAAGTAAAAGATCACAAACTTCGTCCAAAACTATAGATGCTGCTAAATTTTCTGTAGGACATGACCATGACATAGAAACCTTCCAATAACCTTAACTCATCAATTTTCTCTTTGCCACTGATTCGCAACCCCAAACATCTTCCCTACTTCAAAGCTCTGATAACTGTTATTGAAGCAAGTACTGGTCGTAGTGATGAAGTAGCTATTATTATTATTAGATCCAGTGTTTTTTTCTGAAGTCACCTTATTATTTGGCCCTAAAACCCCATAACCACCACGGATTCCTTCTCTTAAATCCACTTCTGCTAAGAATGTCGGCATGTAAAAGAAACTGGCTGATCCGACAGTGTCGCAGAGGTTTTCGATCACTGGTAAAGGATCCAATCGGTGGTCGGAGGCCATATGTTGCATGGATTTCGTCGACGGTGACAAAGACGAATCCACGCAGATTGGCACAACGTCATGTTCATGCATGGAAATGATACTTCCCATCATTATTTCTCTGTTCTCTGCAAATGAATCGTTGTCATTTGGAGATGTAGGAAGCTTATTCATTCTCAATCTTTTCTTTATGGTGGTGTTCCAGAAGTTCTTTATGTCGTTGTCTGTCCTACCTGGAAGTCTCGCCGCAATTTGAGACCACCTGATCAATATATCACACATTGTAAATGAATACGTAAGGTTTAAAGCAACATATTGTAAATGAAGAAAAAGATAAACCTGTTGCCAAGAACAGAGTGCAAGCGAATAATAAGTACTTCTTCTTCATGAGAAATAGGTCCACGCTTGAGGCAAGGTCTCAGATAGTTCATCCATCGAAGACGACAACTTTTTCCACATCTCTGCAGACCAGCATTCCTAGCAATCTCACTCCAACACCCTTGCCCATTTGTTAACATGTACTTGATGAGCTTCTCGTCTTCCTTGGGTGACCAAAACCCTTTTCTAAGGTTGACTCTATGGTTCTTGTCGTTCATCGTCTCGCTATCTTTCTCCATTGTATCAGACAGACTCGCTCATTGTTCCGCAGGCTAGTACTTTAGTGGAGTCATTGTTGCCTTAACCGAAAAGATACAACTGCTAATTATATAGCCTGTGATTGTAAGCACATACACGTGGAGAGGTGATCCTGTCCAAATTACCCAGTACTAACCCTGTCCAAGTGAATCTAAGCCATCCACTTGTGTGGTTCACTTAAACTCCAAATTAGTCCCACACAAGTGAATGGCTTAGATCCACTTGAACAGGGTTAGTATTAGGTAATTTGAGAAGATTTGGTAGACATACGTGAGTGAGTAAGAGAGAGAGAGAGAGAGATTAGAGGAGGCTGCAGCCTGCATGGACAAGAAAGAGTTATGATGATGATGGCGATAGTTGTGAATAGGAAATGAAGTGGACATTTCTGTTCTTTTGCTGGTTGACGTGTATAGTAGAAAACGAAACAGGTCGAACTCAGAGCACCCGAAAAGGGAGATAAACCTGGCTTTCTTGTCTCTGACTCCATTCTATTTCTTCATGTGTAATCTGTATTTTTAATTATTATAATTTAATCAATAAATTAATTTAATTCGGTAAGTCAAATAGTCAAAAAGTTAATTAAAAATCATTAAAAAATATCACTAAAAAATATTTAAAAATACCAAAATTTGTTCAAGTTAAATTTAAAATAATGTTATTATGTTATCATAATCGAAATGATGTACCAGTTCATTTATACTTAAGATTAAGAGGTTGGTTTTGCTATCAAACCATTAACTAAAACCTTCTGAAATTCGCAATTTCATTAATGAAATTCCATTTGTTGAGTGTGTTAGCCATGGTTGAATAAAAGGGAAAGTTGGTAATAAAAGGTAATATAGTTTTTTCAAGTAAATTGATGTGTGCATTTAGAAACTATATGGTATTGGGAAACTGATTGCGAGAGAACCTAGCATCTTTCTTTCTGTACTAAAATGGTGAGACTATATCCAAATATGGTTGGTGTGAGTGGTTCAGCACTTTCATCCCTTAACTAGAGGTCTTAAATTTGAACCCTGAAAATAAAAAAATTTGTTTGGCCAATACTTTACTCCTTATAGGCTGACTCAGTATAAGCGAAAATTTATTTGGATGTGAATGACTTAAAGGCGATTTTTCAAAATTAGGACCCTCCTAAAACAACTCGCGGTTAACCACAAAAAAAATAAAAGTGAGACCATATCTTTTGTACTTGAAATGATTAAATTTTCCTTTTCTTTTAATTTTTTGAACCGAGAGATTACCATATGAATTGGGCCTACACGCTTCATCAAATGCCTATGTACGTTAAAACCCACCTTGGGCTTTATGAGGTAGGCTAAATCAAAAAGGCCTAAGCCCAAGCGCAGCAGTATTAGCTTAAAATGCTCCCAATAAACTAAGCTCCCTCGTCCTTCCCATTGCTACAATCCCAAATCTCCATCTCCGGTGAGTCCTCCAACCTTAGACTTTTTCGCCTCCAGCACTTACTCAGCATATTCTCTTTTTCGTATTTCTGCTCTATTTTTTTGAGTTTTTGCCTGCTTTGATTTGCTATTCAACTATCTTCCTGTTTCTAACCTTTTCTCTTTTTTTTTGGTCCTTTTTTGGTCATTGTGGTGAGTTGCTATTGGATTTTTGGTGTTTGATTGCTAATGTTTGTTTTTTTAGTTCTTCACATTTAGATTTATTAGTGAGTATTTCTTTTGCAACGATTTTAATTCTGGGGTTGGACAGTTTTCTTCTGATACATGCATATTACGATTTTAATTCAGTAATTGATTTCTCATTTTAGCTCGTACAGTCTTGGCTAGAAATGGGCTTTCCTTTCCTTTTCTTGCTAGGTGACATCTGAATGTTGAACTTGCTTTATGTAATCGAGTCTTCTTTATTGTAATAAGAAAATGAAAATTTTCAAGGGGATAACGATGAGGTAGCATTAGCCTAAAGAACTGATCTTTTCATTTTTGTTCCCTTTGTTTGCACAGAAGTTCTTAGAGCCATACAGACGCAGAGGAGTAAGTTTTAAAGATGAAGAAGTGGTTTGATCCATGGCCTGTCTTCTTCAGAAGGGAATTCAACCGGAATTGGCCATTCCTGGTTGGGTTCGCCATAACAGGAACCCTAATCACCAAGTTCTCTCTTGGTCTAACTGGTATTTGTTCTTGTGTTTTTTAATCCATTTTACTTTTTCAGATATTTATGCGTAATCGATCCCACTTAGGAATGCCTATCTTGTGAATAATTCATGTAATAGTAGTTGACTTTTGAATATCTAATTGCTTGTCGACAATTTCTGAAAGAAAGTTCGGAGATTTTCAACATGAAAAATATGGATATCTTTTTTATTTCTAGACTTTTTTATTTCTAGAGAAAAGTTTTAATAAAAAAATCTGGATATCAATTAGCTTGAATGTGGGTGTTGCCTTATTTTTTGAAAGTGAATAGATAGAGAGATAGAAGTCTATAGATGAACTGCGAGTGGCCCTCAGATAATATTTGAAGCCAAAGTTGTGAGGAACTATCTTTTTTTGTCTTGTTGTCCTCTTGAGTAAGATTCTTCCTTTTTTATTCTTAATCTTATGCTGGGGGTTTTCTTTTTCTGTTAATGAAAATGGCACTGAGTTTTCATCTTTCAATTCATCGTCTTTATAATATTTGCAATTGAACAAGTGTTCAAGAACTAATAGTTTCTTTCATAGTATCATTAATGATATAACAGTTTTAAGTGGAGCTAAATGGCACAGTAAAGATTGTTAAGTTAATATCATGAACAGTTCTATGGTCATTAGTGCGAACCTGGTAGAGCCTGCACATAACATACCTGCAATCCTCATAATAAGTTTGGAAGTACTACAATCATGGAAATAGCAATGCTTTGATTTCAGCTGCAGTTTGTTGATATATTATGTACCTCTCTTTCACAAACACAAGAACACAGATATAATACAGAGCTCACATGCATGCTTGCATCTAAAAGGTCTGTTCTTTATTCTGATTTGACTTGATCCTTTCCAGACGAAGACGCAAAGAATTCACCCTTTGTTCAGAGGCACAAGAGGTATGTGCTAGTCTAGACCAAGATTTGCATTCTTTGTGCTGTTTAGTTATCTTCGTACCATTTATTAGAATATCTTCCTTTAAAGGGATGAACTTTTAGTGTTCAAACCATGACTGAAATAATCATAAAATTTGAAGAGTTTTAAGTGATTTCGCATATTTTTATGGCAACTAAACAAAGAGATCGTTATGGAGTATGCATGAGTTGTTTGAGATGTACAGATTCTACTTTCGATTTCATTGGATAATCATCATATTTTATCCCGTCGAATCATTCAATTGGGACTAGATTGCCAGAAAGTTAAATCATTTTTTTCTGAGAATGATTTGCTATAATCATTTCAATCCATTGTAATATTTCAGAGATTTCCTATTTTCATCATGTTTTTGCAGATGAAGTTGGAAATGTGACACAATTGGGTGAATGGCAGAGTCATTGCCTGAAGCAAGACGCACTTTCCTTTTTGGCTTTATGGTCAGCAATAACAAGAGACGTTCTAAGATACTCGCTCATCTGTGATTTTTATATTGGCCAGTCATTTACATGGATAACATACTGTCCTCTCTATTGAATGGTGGTTTATCCTTTTGTTCTTGAACTTGTTATCTGGGAAAATAAAGTTCTGTACTTTTAAGCATGTCGATGTGAATTCTCTACTTCTCCCCCCAGTGGCGAAGCCAGAAAATTATTCCAGGGGGGGCAATGTATCCAATCCAGAGGGGGCAATGTATCCAATCCACCATGGCATTTGCATATCTTCTATTCTTCTTTAATTAAAAAAAAATTGAGGGTGGGCATTTGCCCACCCTCACCTAGCAGTAGCTTCGCTACTGTCTCCCCCAATAGACCTTCAGATCACTATTGCATTTTACTTAAAGCTTGTTGCAGATTGGATTAACGATGGCCAATTAAGATCTTGAAGGCTTTGATAATATCTTTTATAAAAATTCTAGTCATCAAGAATTGCAATAGTATGTGCATATGAAAGAAATTAAGCATGAATTCAAACTTGTGCGTTGCCTTGTTGTCAATGCAATTTTCTAGCATCATGAAGCTTGATTCGGATAAGGCCCTTTCTTTTTAACTTTTTATAGCATTTTGGTTCGTCGAGAGTATAAGACACTTGAAATGGGTGAAGGAGGACATTATAGAATGTAAAGAGTGAAAGTGTTGACCTATTCTATATGGGAGCAAAAAGCATTTATAATCAAATAGGGGTTGTAAATTAGCTTGAATTGGTTTTGAATCTAATTTGATTTTAATTAGATTTAAGTTAATTTTTAAAGTTTAATCAGTCTCAAAGTGACAATGTTTTTTTAAACCTATTATAATAGTTAGCTTAAATCAAGTTGGCCTTTTGAGTAACGAAACAACAACAATAAAAATAATAATTCTGTAAAAATTTTGTCAAACACAGTCTGACTGAGTTCAATATATGCAGTCTTATTCTTAATTAATAGGGAGGTTTTTAATAAAAGTCAATAACAAAATTAAATGCAGTTTTATTTTTAACTAATAAAGATGTTTTTATAAAAATTAATAACAAAATTAAATAAAGATGGTTAA
Organism: Erythroxylum pelleterianum; assembly: GCA_027563865.1. NCBI lineage: Eukaryota > Viridiplantae > Streptophyta > Magnoliopsida > Malpighiales > Erythroxylaceae > Erythroxylum > Erythroxylum pelleterianum. Next base: position 1,413,809 of record JAOQMR010000008.1, read on the forward strand.
AATTTAGATGAAGTCAAGATTATAATAATATCATTTAAATATAAATAATTAAACTAATATTTTGTTTGAATTATTTGAATCAATCGATTTTAGATTTAATTAATTTAAACTTGAGTTTTTAATTTTAAAAAATAAAAACAGGTAGACCATTTCCCAGCACTAAAGTAACAATACTTGCCAAGGATGTAGGTAAGACTTCTGACCTTATCAAATTAAGGACGACCATCAACTGGATTAAATAAGATTAAACAAAGTAACATGCATGCATGATCACCATAACGAATGATGATAACAAATGATAATATGGATCAAATAAGTAGAGACTCGATGGTTTGAGCTCTGGAGGAGGCTCGCATGAAGAAAATAAAGAGCAAAATAGAGCCGAGAATGACTTGCCGGTGAGTTTCCTGATCAGCGGCAACCCATTCTTGGCTCAATCTCCACTCTTTATATTTTCATGCAAGCCACATGCAAAGCATTACTATTTCTCATGCTCACTTGTGGTGGGTGACCTTGAATTTGAGTCTTATTGAAAGTTGTTTACCTGTATATATATATTACACATACAGGACAGGCAGAGATAAGACCAGGGGAATACAAGAATAGGGTATCAGTGCACCTAGCTGTCTAGCTAACTCCATATCAAATTTGTTCTCTACTCTCCCTTTCGTACGATTGCACCGATTTATCTGATACATACTCGAACAATAATCTCTACTTTTGATATGAACTCAAGAGACTGATGTTGCTGTCATTAATTTGTCAACGGGGAACTTATTCTTCAAACATCAGGATAGATGACAGTGGCATGCAGTATAAGGTCTTATCTCCAACTCCAAGCACCTTTTCTCAGATTTTCTTGGAGGCATTCATCGAGTCAAAATCACTGGTCAGCCATTGAAGAGTACGAAACCAGCCAGTTACTGACACCTACACGATATATGAAGAATGAATTCCCAGTTGACTTATCCAACTTCTACTGAGTTCACTTTCTAAGCAAAGTTGGTGGAATTATAGGGAACATATTCTGGTTCTTGGGAATGTATGATGCAAAATTTCTATTATAAATAGACATCTAGCGGAAAACCACTTATATCTGTTCAAGATGGCTCGCATGAAGAGATCAAAGAGTGGAGTTAGAGCCAAGAATGACTTGCCGATCACCTTGTACGTTCGCTCCTCTTCAATCGAACTCGGCAAGTTGTTCTTGGCTCTCCTTGGCTCTTTGTTTTTTCATGTCAGCATCTTCCACTTTCAACCTATTCAAAAGGTTAATCCCTCATAACTCTTATTTCAGGGCTTCTTTTTTGTGCGGGTTATAACAATGTTACATGTCAAAAGTTTATTTGTGAGGCCACTTTTTCTCTTGTTTTCCCTGCACTTGCATTCAAAAGGTAGAATTATCTACTTCAGGCACCCGTACACTTTAGCCTGACAGAGGGGATAAATTATAATTTAATCTCACTTCGTTCCTCAAAAAGGTGGCTTAGTGTTCTAAGAAATCATCATCTGATATTCAGTTCTTCAAAAAGGTCGCTTAGTGCTCGGTGCATGTAAGAAATCATCACATTGGATGAAAGTTGAAACTCTGGCACTGCGGCTGTCGTGACTCAAACTTGAACCCTTAAACTCAACGATCTTTCGGAGGACCACTCCAATTAAGCTACCATGCTGACTTGTTCTGCCTGACAGCAGAGGGTCGAGCCATTGCCATCCTAATCAACTAATGAGTTACGACTAATCCCTAACAAGTCAAAAAGTTCAAATCCTCGTAGAAAAAGCAAAAGAATTATTATTTGCCTATTAATTTAAAATAAAATCTGTATAAGATTATATACCTAAAATTCATAATTTAATTAAAAATACACAAATATATTATATTATTTTGATTTCTTAAAAAAAATTATTATTATGCCAAATGTTGGACGGTAGGTTACTTTCAAAATTGAAAAGACACAAACAAATGTTTATATTTCTCTGTTACTTTTTGCTCTGATTCTCCCTCTCCAGAAGTCTTCACCTAGTTGGCAATGGCGCTCTCAACTAAGCCACTGATCATCTTCTGCGTTCTGTCAGCTCTCTGTTTCGCCGAAACTACCTCCAAGCCACAGCCTCATGGCGAAGACGGCCTAGACATGTCTCTGGAAAGTATTCTCGGTCAACTCAAGTCTGAGATTGCTTTGTTAGGTTCTGTCTCTTTAGCTCTTCATGTCTCTTTCTTTCTGCTTAATGTGTCTTCTGGGTGCTTTTCCAAAGTGGGTTACTTGGCATTTGTCGGATTGTTTAGAGTTGTTGTGTCAACTACGTGGGTTGATCAGGGATATGCTCTGTGTCGTTGTTGAGTAGTGCGTATGTACATATATTCTTGCGTGTGTGTGTTTGTGTGCCTATTTTGTTTACTTATGTGATAGTTTCGTATTAACTCAAAGGACCAATCATCTTGTTCTTGGCATTGATGTCAATTAATCTTAGTGATATGTTGAAGTTCATTTCTAAAAGTTCTTCTTTTCGGGAAGTTTCGACTATATATGAGTGATGGTTATACATACGAGTTTTTTGAAGTATAGAACAGTTGTTGATATTATTAATAGCACCTAACTTGACTGAGGAAGAGATAATTCCTTCATTTGTTGTACTAATGTTTTTAAATTGACAAGAAGATGAGAAAGTATTGTACATGCGCAGTATTTTGCTAGAGAAGTTTAAAGTCTCCAACATAAAAACCCCTATTCAAATCAGAGTTTTGGAACTATCCCAAATATAGGTTGCCTATACTTCCAACACCATTAAGAGTGCTTACTTATACTACAGGCATTTTTCTAATTGCAATAGATTTTGAATCTGGGTTTCAATGGGAATTCTTACTGAATGAGCATCCTTCTAATAAAGTGATCGACTACATAAGTTGAATAAGATTCTACAATGATCTTTTGGATTTTCTCTGAGCACTGTGCTTGTTTGGGAGTGCTTCCCCAACTCTCCCCAGGCCACATTTTTCTCAGTGATTTAGATATTTTTCCATTATTTATAACATCCGAGTCCATCTTTTGGTCCATTTTATTATGTTTCTGAAGAGTCACGTATCGATGAGAGGACACGTGAACTTAAAAGCAAGGAAGAGAAGATTAGACTGATGGAGAAAATTATTAAAGAGAAATCAGAAGTTATATCACTGCTGCACAGTGAATTAGAATCTTTCCAGGTAAGTTTTCAGGTTTTTTCTGCAAAAGTTCTATTTCTCCAGATAGAAATGTAGTAGTGCATAAAAAGATAGAGGGAAGTCAACATGAGACTCTAGTTGTTTCTATTGTCAACTCTTTCCTTTCTTCATAATGTTTTAAACTTCATTGTGGGAGTGAATGGAACTGATTTCATTGACATACAGTTTATTATTCTCTCTCATTATATGTTCCATTATAGCTTGAAGGGCCTAATGACGCCAAGGAACACACGCTTTGGTCTTATATTCGAGTTGCTGAACTTGAAAAGCAGGTTAGTCACTTGTGAATTGTCATGTAATGTTGCTTGTTTGCATCAATCAGTTAAGCTCTCAACCTTGGAGACAGGTTGACAAACTTAGGAAAGAAGTGGAATTTCAAAATGAGAAAAAGAATGCACTTGAAGCCCGAGCACATATAGCTGAAAGAACGATACAGGAGCTCAACTTTAGAGTAGAAGATGTAAATTTCACTTAGTACTTTCATTGTTTGGTGGGGTCCTACATTTTCTTGTCAACTTGTAGAATGAAATGATGTTATTCCTCTTACTGTCTCATGATGTTCAGCTTCAAGAGATTAACAAAGAACAAAAAGGTCAAATTGATGAAACAGAACATGCATTGCAAGTGGCTCAGGTTTGTTAGCAATTATAAGCAGTTCTCTTATTCAATAGCTGCTATTACTGATCCCATGATGTTTACAGGAGGAACTTAAGAAGGCAAATTTGGTGTTACATACAATGACTAGAAAATCAAACCAGGTACACTACTTTTCTTAATGTCTTGGGGTTGCTTTTATAAATATTTTGAGCCTTCCAATTGCTCCAGTCCCCATCCCCATCCTCCAACTTATAAACTGTGCATTTCGCTTGCTTTTCTACCGCCTACCTTGGCATTGCTGGAATAGTTCTTTATTGCCTTATATCGTGTATATGATAAATGATCAAATGCTAGAAAAAAATGAAATCTTATTGTTCTGTAAGGAGTTGAAAGTATCAGTTTCCTCCCTATAATCAGGTTCAAGGGGAATGGCTTCCCAGTTGGCTGGCAGTTCACTTTGAATATCTAAAGGTAAATCATGTAGTTTGTAATGTATTGGGAGATCGTTTTCTACCTTCACTAATTTATTTGCTTACTGTTGCAAACAGCATTACCTATTGACTCGATGGGATGAATGTTTGAGACCAGCTTTGGACATGACCCTTAGACAGGTTTCTGATCTTGAAAGTTCAACTTAAAATCTAATATTTGATAACTGTTAGTTTATTTAGGTATTCCATCATCAAACGACAGTTAGGTGCTGGATCTTGGATCTGAAGAATCTAATTCCCTGATTGATTAAACTATTAGTTCCAATGTTTCATTGGACAAAATAAAAGTCAAAGTAGTAAATGGACTCAACGTCATCTTGAAGCAATTGCTACTGTGAGTTGTTACAATCTAATGAAAGCATTGTTATGAAAGGTGATATTTTAATGGCTTGTGAAGAAGTTCTATTCATGGTAGTATGCCTTCAGAATTTGCGTGCCTTATTGATGTGCTTATTATGAATAACTTGAAGAAATGGATTGCAAAGTTGAAGGACCAACTGATTGGCTGTAAGAATGATCCTGAAGCATGCTTTCAAACACTTTTTACTTGTGAGTTCTACCATAGATTAATGAGTTTCACCAGACAACAAGTTATGGATCTAAAAGAAACGGCTGTTCCCTATATAACTGTAAGTGAAGCGTATCTCCTGATTCATTTTAGTTCCACTTATTTCTTACACTTTCCTTCTAATATATTGTCCTCTAACCTCAGGAAATTAGGAAGTTTGGTGACTCATACAACAATCAAGTATTAAACACAATAAAATCACAGTCTGATAAAGTTCTTGCTGTATTGAAGCTGTGCGTGAAAATCATAGTTCGCACATGCAGAGATTTTATCACGGCTGCGTCTGCACTCCATCATAAGGTAACACTGCAGTTAACTACCCCATGTATGTGATAACAAAGCGGACAAAAAGAAGTTCAAAAAGCTTCAGGAATATTTTTCGCTAATAGTTATCAGTAAGCAAAGCATTTAGCCATAATCGGCTTAATCAAACACATTAGTCCAACAAAGTTGTGATGTTCTGAGCAAGTATTGACCCTGATTAGCTTAAACAACAACGTTAGTACTCAATTTTGGACAGTTTTCTGAATTCTTCTTGAGAATACAGTAGATCTCTGAAGTGAATTGTTGGAATTTACATTTAACTCTTTCTTATCTTAGGTACAACTTATGCTTAAACGCAATGAGCTAACAAGGCCATTAGCAAATGTGGAGCTTGCTTGGCCTGCAGTACGTATTCATTACGTCATATTGTTTTTGAATTTGACCTCATATTTGTATTTTCATGTTGGATTTTACCAAGAAGATGATGCTTAATAAGTTGCTTATCATGACATTTTTTGATTCAGGCGTCTGCTATATTGGCCCTACCAGTTATCTTCCTGTTTACTCTGTATTACTGTGTGTCCAGGTTAGTCATAATTAGTAGCCATCTATATATAAACACATTGAATCTTATCGTGATTGCACTTTTCTAGATAAAGTTTCATGTCTCATTTGCAGTAAAAGGACTAAAAGCCGAAGTCATAAGTCTCATAGTAATCACTTGCACCGTAGGAAAAGAAGTTATCCTGCTTCGCGATCTTAACTCAGATGCTGGCAATTAGGATGTTCATCCAGTAGAAGTAATTTGTTTTGTTTAGAACAATGAAGCTAAACCCTCTTCTCTAAATATTACTTTGCTCAAGAACTTGCAAGAAGGAGCAAGTAAACTCCTTCTATCCGAAATGTCTACATTTTGTTGGGGCAGCCAATTTTTCTGATTGGGTCAAACTTGAAATACAATTCAAGATGAACAACTGAGAGATGGTGGCACCTGAACATTATCCATGTAAGCTTCTGGTTTATTATAATTGCATGTATTAGGTCATAGAAGTCAATAACTTAACATTTCAAGTACTCTAATGATATGTTATTAGTACTTTTTTTTTATATTATCGGAAAGTTGAAAACTTCAAAACCAGATAATTACAGAAGTTAAAGAAAGTTCAGCAGATTGTCTTCTCCTAGTTGGTGTTCTATTTTGATTTGGTAGCTACTACTCTACCTTTCAACGGTCAAAAACTTCTTTAAGATTTTTAACTTTGAAATGTCACCATGTTTCAAACTTTTGGGGTTTCTTCTTCGACATAGACTACAGAAGTTGTTTGATGGATCACAAGGAACAAGTTATAAAGAAGAGAAAAGGGGCATGCATTAGATTAAATAGACTCTTATCTTAGTAGATTGGATTATCTAAACAGGTTTACGCAGGTAATGCATTGGTCGTGGATCTCACATGCAGGTGTCAACAGCTCATCTTCCACCATGAACAAATGATCTTAATGATTTTTAATCTATATTGATGGCCGGAATTAAATAATAGTTGTACGTATAGAAACCTTCGTAGCTGCTACGAACGTTGAGATCAGAGCATGACTTTTCCTAACAAGGACATTAAATTAAATGCTTGGTGCGAAGAAAACCAAAAACTCTTGTTCCATTTGGCAAATAAAGTGTTGACCACAAATTTGGGATTTGCGTTTCTTTTGCTACGTATGTTCTTTCTCTGGATTTAGTTTATGATCCATGATTCCAAGTTGCATGGTGGTGGACAAAACCAATAATTATATTATAAACGGAGTTTTATTTTTTAGGATTTTAATTAACTTTCCCACCGGTGGATCATATGTCAACTCTCTTGTTTATATTTAGAGGGTTGAACTATAGACATGTTAATTATCATTATAAAAAAAGAATATTCCCAAAATCATTACTAATTTAATTTTCATGTCGTAAAAAATAAATTATGCACCTTAGAATTAATTAGCTCTCGTTAATTATATTTGAACGTGAGATTTATTATTTTAAAGTTTAATAAAAATAATTAGATGTTATACTTTTTCGGGGAAAAAAAAGACGGCTAATTATTTGTTATAATTATTTTTAAAACTAATGAAAAATAAAATAACCCATAAATCATTCATCAGTTAATTAAATTATTTTGAGAACTTGTTTAAGAATTATTGTTATATTAATAAATATGGAGAAAATTTCATAAAATATTTATCATTCGCACTGAAAAAATATCGATGTTAACGGTAAAGCTGTTACAGTTACGGTGTCACCAACTGTCGGTTGGTCTGAATTTTCTCGTTTTCTCGGTTACCCAAAGCGACGCGCGTATACCATAAGGTAATGAAACCGTACAGATTTTGATTGTCACGTGCGGCGTCACCAACAACCGCCCCCTCAACCAAACATAATAATTTTTGTTTTCTTGCTAGTACGAGACACTTTTAATGCCTTTTCTTAGTATCTTCTCCATATTATTTGTCTTCAACGTTTTTTTTTTGGTGAGCACTTCAACGTTTTTTTTTTAATATTTAATGTTATATTTAATATTTAATAATATTATTATATATATGTATATATATGTAATATTTAATATTCCTCCAGATAAAAGAAAAATATCTTGTGAATATTTAACTAATTATATAAAACACAAAAATTAATTCATTATTTTATATTTCAAATGATAATATTTTCTAAAAAAAGTTAAAGCTTCAAATGACAATAAAATTAATTTCTTACCGCAAGTCCTACTTGACAAACATATGAACTAGGCATCTTAATTATGTGTCCCGAGATTTCCTAGTAAAAAGTTATTAATGTTTAAGTATATATATAGCCTAATCCATTCTAACTAACAACTGGTCAACCGTTTGGAAGTGGAGTGAACGCGCTCTGGTTGAGAGTGTGGTTTCTGCAATCATTAGGACAGAATAGAAGAGTTCGCCGGCTGAAGTGCTCTTGCTTGCATCTGTTTTGATAAAACAGCCAATAAGAGAGAGAAGAAAAATAATTATTTAATTAGACAAATAAATGTGTATAAATATATAGAGACAGTCTCAAAACGACTCGTTTATAAAAATCAAAACACTCACAAATACATCGTTAATAAAAAATTATTCATAAATCAGAAAACTCCCTCTCTCTCTCTCTCTCCCTCCGTCTCCGTTCTTCGTCTCTATGTTTTCTATATAATTTCTCTCTATCTCCTTTGTGTTGTTGCGTTGTTGTGCCCTAGATCTTGAACACTCACAATTCTTATCAACTCCTCAGATCAAGATTCATTCATTCGGAGATCTGTTTTTAGCTCCAGGTAGTTTTCGCTTCGTTTCGTGTGTATTGCTTTGATGTTTGTTGGTTACAGTGATTGGGCGGAGATTTCCAATACAATAGTTTATTTGCGTGTTCGTAATCTTTTTGACCATTGATGAACCGGTCTTCGAAATGCGAGGTGTTTTTGCATGAATCCGAGTTAACGTTGGTCGTGCAGGAAAGTGATGTCGTATTTTCTTTTCTTTTTTTCTTTCGTTTTTCTTTGGAGCCGAGCAGCTTAAACTCGTTGAAATTTTGCAATGATTCAGGGGAGGGGAGGGGGTTGACTTGAAACATGTAAATTGAGTGTGCATTTTTGGAATTCGGATTTTGAACGAGTACTTGATTTCGTGCTTCGATTGAACTTCTTTTTTTTGTTATTTTTGTTCATGCATCCAATTTGTCTCCGATTGGTTTGACTATTGGTCGAAGACTGCTTTTTTAAATATGCATTAGATTGAATAAATACAGAAAGTACCGACTCTGTTTGGTTTAGCAGTTGGGGAAGTTGACGACCGCGAATCTCAGGGTTTACTCATTCATCCTTGTTTTGTTTTTGAAGTTTCCTTTATCTGCTTCCTGTTCACTTTGTTCTATTCTTATTATTAATGTCATTCAATTTTAATTTTCTTTTTTGTGTGTTTTATGGTCATCTAATCTAATGATTGGCGATATGAGAAGAGGAAATAAAGTAAAGCCTTTAAGATTAGATTTTCTGGTAACGAGACCACCCAAATGAGCTTTGTTTGACTATTAGTTGCTATGAAGCATAGATTCTTTTGGTTTGAATTTTTTGTATCTGTTCATGTCTCATGAATTAAGGAGGTTGTAGCTTTTCTTTTATTGAATGTTGTGGTTTACATGCTCATCTGTGTAATTTTTCACGTTCAGAGTTTTTCCGGCATTATCAGTTGAGGATTTCTTTTCTTGGCTGCTGAATTATAATACCTTGTTTGAGGACTGGTTGATGAGATCGTGAGCAAAGAAATGAATCACCTCTAGATGAACGTTTGATGCACTTGTAGTAGATGAAGACTAATAAGATGTGGCGTCTGGGCATGGGTGATGTGCATACCTTGCCAGGGGCTCGCCATCGCCCTCCATCGAAGAGACCAATCTGGATTATTGTCTTGCTGCCAATGTTTTGCCTGTTTCTACTTTGCGCTTATATATATCCACCCCAACGCAGTGCTGCTTGCTACCTGTTTTCTTCTAAAGGTTGCAAGGGTCTCAGTGGTTGGCTTCCACCTCCTGCAAGGATATATACAGATGAGGAGATTGCATCTCGTATTGTGATCAGGGAAATTCTGCAAACACCTCCTGTTGAAGTGAAAAATGCTAAAATTGCTTTTATGTTCTTGACTCCTGGCTCATTACCTTTTGAGAAGTTATGGGAAAAGTTCTTCCACGTAAGTTTTTCTTTTCTTTCTACGAATTGTGGTAAATACTACAATCTTTTGCTGTCATTTGAAAGTAAAAGCTTCTTCTGCGTAAAAGAAGTGAAAATGGTGGGTGGTTACTGATTACTGCAACGATGTAGTTTCCTGCTGTTTGAAGCATGTGAAGCTACTATTACTGATAGGGAAATTCAATTTCTGGATTTCCATCTTTGCAGGTAGTGAGATTAAACACTTCTAATCACATTTAGATCAAGCTAATGAGTCTTTCTTGGCAGGGTCATGATGGCAGATTCTCTGTTTATGTTCATGCTTCCAAGGAAAAACCAGTTCATGTGAGCCGTTATTTCATTAATCGGGACATAAGGAGTGACCAGGTTTATAAACTTTGATATCTTGTTACTTTACTGTGGATGTAATTGTAAACCTTTTCTGATTTTCAATTTGCTTCATGAACAAAGAAAAAAAGCATTTTGTTTATCTATTGTGTTTATACAAAATTTTCCATTTGTTATGTTACTTCGAGAATCACCAACTTCCTGATATTTTACTTGTTTTTGGACAATCCCGTATTTTTAATTATCAACTAATGTACTAGAAATATGATTTATGCCCTTGTGGAGGAAGTCAATTACTTGTTACCTTTTCTAGATTACTCTCCATCTTGAATTTTATGTTTCTGATTATCTGTAACTTGTTTATCTCGTGTTCTGGGCACGATAAAAGATATATGATCTGAAAACAAGACTTTCCCAATCATGAAGTTATTTTGTTTTTTTGAATCCTTATCTCCATTGATCTCCCTATTTGTATGCTAGACAATTTCTTTGCTACCGTAGACAGTTGTAATTTTTATGTTGAAATATCCATGTCCATGTTTGAATGTTGTCTCTTTTCTTCTATTGTCTAATCCAAAACATCTGCTTGAATGTCAAGCAATCTAACAGTTGAAAAAAAAAACAGGTCTCTTTGATTTTTTAGGCTACTTCTGATGTTCACGGCATTTGCAGGTCGTATGGGGAAAGATTTCAATGGTTGATGCTGAGAGACGACTTCTGGCAAGTGCTCTTCAAGATCCTGAAAACCAACATTTTGTTCTACTCTCTGACAGGTGATCTGGGACAGTCAATGGTTCCTCTTGTTAATCCTCCGCTCATGGTTAAACTGCAACATATCTGTAGTTTATTGTCAAATATTGATTAGTCCTTCTCTGGCATGGCAGTTGTGTTCCATTGCATAAGTTTGACTACGTCTACAACTATCTCATGTACACAAATGTCAGCTATGTTGATTGGTAAGTGCCAAAGTTTCCATGTCTGTTGCCAGTATTGCTCACTTTGTTGCTACGGAATTCTAATTTAATTGCAGTTGATGATATTAGTCTTTCCAAAGTCAAGTTGTTTGTTTGCCATTGCTGATGGGTATTGCTTTTCTGGTTTCAGTTTTAATGATCCTGGTCCACATGGGAATGGTAGGTTTTCAAATCACATGTTACCTGAGGTCCGGATGAATGACTTCAGAAAGGGGGCGCAGGTATAGATCAACATTAAGATCTAGACTTTGATATGATTGCATTATATCTTAATTTCTTCTTTAGTTCTTTTCACCTACAGTTTCATTGTGACCTTTCCCTTATATATGGGCGATGTGAAGAAATTATGCATTATATCATTTTCCTCTCTCTGATGCCACATGATTAAGTATTGGTCAGAGGCCTACTGGCTGTTTTATGTTCTCGTGATTGACTACAAACCTTACTGTTTGCTTAACCATAGTTAAGCTTTGATGCTATGATAGTTAGAAACTCTGCACATAGTTCACGGACAAAGAGACGATTGGTTCAGATATCAGGAACTTCTGTAATTTGTTTTGAAGTTCTATTTTCTTGCAGCTGCTAATGTATGGAATTTGTGCAGTGGTTCTCAATGAAGCGACAGCATGCACTGATCGTTATGGCTGATAATCTTTATTATTCGAAATTCCGTGATTACTGCAAGGTAATTCTCCTTTAAATGATGTCTTTTATCGAAGCTTCTATGTTTCTACTCTTGCTTCCTATTGAGAAAGCCTCCCACCTCCCACTATACGAGGTTGTGGTGTAGGATATTGTTGTTCTTGATATTTGTTGTCAACATGGGTGCAATTGTGCTCGTGGTTCTTGATCTCTTCTTGAAGAATCACTTAAAGATCTACTTCTTGAATTTGTTTGGCTTATTAATTCCTCCTTAGTCACGTATCTTGGTTGTGGTAGTTTTGCATGCACAGACTTAATTGCAGTTCTCTATTGTTTGTACTTAACATGATCTAAAAGATGGAGAACTTTAAGTTACTTCTGTCTGCTTTTCTCAACCATTTTTGAGGCTGTGTGGCCTTTTCCTTTTCCTGTCTTATCCATTCTCGTATTCGCAAAATATCTGATGCTTAACAAGAAATGGGTAAAGATACTTGTTCAATTCTGAATGACTTTTTAACTCCTTGCAACCTTTTATTATTTCAATTTTGCTTGCAGGAACAGTATCTGGCTCTCATGATTTGAAGGTCAACAATAATTAACTTGTGCACTAAATTAATTCCTATTTATACAATAGTTTAGATTGGGAAAATTTGTCTCTGCTTGGTTATTGAGAATCCTATTCCATAATTTTCCTGAAGAAAGTGCCAAAATAGCCACCTTTCATTACATTATGAACTTTACAGTTCACTGAATGAATGATTGGCATAATATACTTAATAATATTCAGAAGAGCTTTTGTAATATAGGCAGTCTGTTTGTGGCTCAGACAACAACATTGATCTGTATCTTGTTCATAATTGCAGCCTGGGCTGGATGGGAAAAATTGTATTGCAGATGAGCATTATTTGCCAACATTTTTCCATGTGAGGATCTTTCTGTATATTCCATCACAAACTATACTGTCCCGTATCTTATTGTGGATTATCTCCTTCATTTGAATTTAGATGGTTGACCCTGATGGCATTGCCAACTGGTCAGTGACACATGTTGACTGGTCTGAGAGAAAGTGGCATCCAAAATCTTACAGGGCTGATGATGTAACCTATGAACTTGTAAAGAACATCACGGTATGATTCCACTCTTGCTTGTTTATGTAAATCCATGTGTTGGTTGCTGACTTTTTAGAGAGTCAGTTTCTAAAACTGATAACACAATGTTTTGGAAATCTTCTGTAACTTTCCACAAGTATGATGGTTAGGGTCATGGTGGATCCACAGCTTTTCTGTTTGCATTTTGGTTTAAGCTTAATCTCCAACATAACGTGAAAGAAAGCTATGATTTTTCTTGAATGGCTAGTTGCACGCTTCTCATGTCTTTCCTCAATGATGTTTTGTCCGCAGTCGATTGATACGAGCATACATGTGACAAGTGATGAAAAGGTACAGTTTTAAAGACAGTCCTTATACATCCTTATAAAGCAGTTGACTGAATTCTAAATGACATGCCCGTAATTTTTCCTTACCACGTTATGTACAGAAGGAAGTTCAGTCACAGCCTTGCTTATGGAATGGTATCAAACGGCCATGTTACTTATTCGCCAGGAAATTCTACCCAGAAGCTGTGGATAAGTTGTTACAGCTTTTCTCCAACTATACAGCATTTTGAGTGAGATAAATTTTGACTATTAAAAATTCTTTGGTTAAAGCCACAGTTGCTTTTGATCTCCCCACCCACTCCTTAGGTCCTCCTATGTCTGAAAGATACACAAATGCTGTGACATTAAGGTACGATCGCTCCACACAATTCTTGTGTGCAGGAGCAAGCAACGAGTAGAGGGTGCATTTTAGGCTGACTCATTAGAGTTGGAGGCTAACCAGTTGTTAGTGTTGCTTCCAAAGGGTGGGTGATTTTGTTGTCCATTTTTTCCTCCATTTTGGCAGTTTATGTTCTACATTTAGTATAGAAAAAATTTTTGGGGGATTATTTGTGCACTCGATGATTGGATCTTCTGTAAAAGAACTGAGAATTGTGTAAATTGAAACATGAATTGTACATTATCTTTTCCCCATTCCAGATTCTATTCCCATTTTGACTAACCAGGTTTACATCGTCTGACCCTGTTAATGTTTTCGACAGTACCTCCTTTTCTGTGTCCTGTTACAACAATCTGTGAAATCTAAACAAGCATGAAATCCCAAACATCATTTAGTTCTTATCAAGAATGTTTCATTTCATGTGATTCTTAACTGCACTAAAGCAATAAAACAAACCTCCTTCTCCAATCAACTAGTATGTGAGCAATAAGAGACTTATCTTTTAAACAAAAAATGGTTTTGTTGGTTATAATTTCCTAAATCATATTCAAGCAAATCATTCAAAAACAGACCAAAAGATCAGGAAATATAAGTCAGTCAACCACCCTGAGTTTGTGACCGTCAGAATTGGTCAGCAAACTCCAAACTATACGAATATTTGAATCCCAATTTTGACGCTGAACATAGGTTCATCATCGTATGAAATTTCCACAAGTCATGGAAAACCCATCATTTTGGACCGCAAAAATATTTCTCTGACCCCTATATGGACTGCAACTATACCTCCCAATGACAGACCGGTCTTTCAAAATCTATTTTCTGGCTTGAGCTTGACTTCGTCAAGCAATTGTATTTATTATTAAAGAACAGGAAATCGGTATCTATAAATTTTTTATTACAAAAAAAAAAACTTAAAGCTTCAGAACTTTTCGAGTACGGTAAGAACTTTTTGCATCAGAAGAAAGCAGCCAATAGAGACGACTTTCATAATCAGAATACTTAATCCAAGTTATAGATATTTTGTCTCATCAGACGGACGCGGTTGTTGTCCAGGGACACGTGCTGTTTTTGTTTTCTTACTTGCAATTTCCAGGATCCTGCCTTGAACTCAGTTTTTCCATCCCCTTGTGCTTGACTGAATTAGGCTAAAAAATCTAACACATAAGACCGTAATATACGCAATAAAAGCAATATTTTAAAAAACTAATCATTTGACCCTCAAAATTTTAAATCATTTAATTTTTTAATTTTATTTATTTTAATATTACTTATTATTAAAAACTCAACCTTTTATTAATTAATTTGTTAATTTTTATAAATTAATCCATTAATTTTCATTTAATAATTTTTTTCAATTAAACTTTAAATTCTTCAATTACAAAAACAATCTTTTTCAGTCATATTTTAAGTACTTTAATTTTATTTAATTTTTAACCGATTTTATAACGGTTTAATACTATTGAACTTTTTAAAATTTAAATTTTTTGTCTGACCGGTTAACTTTCAGTTCGATTTTTAAAACATTTGATAAAAAGCAAGTCTTTAAGATAAATAACAAATTACATTTGAGTATTAATTTGAAAGATTTTTTTTTTTTTGCCTTTTTGGTTAAACAAGACCAGATTCACTAAATTAACTTTCATATATCTTTATCTATGATTTGAGATTCAATAAAATTTCATTCCTTCTTATGTCTTTTTTTTATTTCTTTTCAATTATTGCAGACAAAGTAAGAAATGGAGGGCAGAAATGCAAAGACAGGCACCAACTACGTCAAACAACTTTGAATTATAGTTTTTGCTCCCAATTAATTAATAGCTTGAGTTTTACGAAAGTTTGAAGCCGAAAAAGTCATCCTTTAGCCGTTCTTCTCACGCCCACTTGCAGTTCCTTCCTAACTACTTATAAATAAATGCCTTCCATGGGTGCGGAAGCCTAAACCGGCAAGTAATATCGACGCAAAAAGAGCAGAGAGAGACAGAGAGACAGAGAGAAGATGGGTGCATGCGTGTCTACCGGAGCGTTGCCTGAATCAAATGTAAGTAAAGTGGTTCACTTGAATGGATATGTAGAGGTGTTTGATTATCCTGTCACAGTTAGAGAAGTCACATGTAAAACATCGAATCATTTCGTGTGCACGGCGGCTCAGCTTCTAACACCGGGCTGTAAACCTCTGAAAGCCGGTGCAGAACTCGAGCAAGGCAAAATCTACTTCTTGTTGCCTCACTCAACGTTCGAGACTAGCACTCCCACAGACCTTGCAGCCACGGTTGGTAAGCTCACTGCCATAGCCAAGTCCATTAAGTGTGTGCGAGCCAAAGATCAGGCCGTAGCCACTCCTCTGTCCACGACCCCAAAAGGGTCTGTTACTCCGGTATGGAATTCGCCGGGAAGCAGTCCAAAAAGGCGTGAGGAATTAGGAACAATCCTGACGGCTTATGGCTTGGACAAGTCCTATTGTGGTGGTAGAAACTGGAAGCCACTTTTGGACACAATTAATGAGAAATCATTTAATAGGAGAACCGAGTCGCAGGAGTTCGACTTACTGGAATTGCCGTTGGAGACACATGCAGTGCACTTGGATACCGTCAAAGAAGATTCAGTCACCGTTACTGTGAAGTTTGTAAAATCAGAAAAGTTGTTCTAATTTGTATGTTTGTTTTTTAACACTTCGATCATAATCTTAACAAGTTGGCCCCGTACAAATCAAATCTTCATATGTTTCATTAATACAATAGCAATGGTTTTAAGGAATCTGTCCGAATCTGAGCTCAGAACTCCTCCATGTTGTAGTGTTCATCAGAAACCAATAATTTAGTTTTCTCTCTTCTGATCTCTGTCGGAAACCTCATACTGAGTTCCTCTAGTCTAGGAGATAATGGATAAGCATGATCTGATCAATAGATATTTGTGGGCCAAAACAAGCAATTAGTTCAGTAATCCGTAATGGTCTCAGGGCGCCAAAAGAAGTTGAGATTGAATGGAAATTCTTTGTCAGGTACTGCGTGAATTGTAGGGACCTGATATGGTTTGTAATTAGAAGATGGCAAGCTGCGTTTCAGCCGTAAGAAAATGACTAACTTCCATTTGATACTACTGTCGGAAACCAAAGTTAAAAGATGGAATCTTTTTCTCGAGTCAACATAGGTTAAACCAAAAGTCACTAATATTATATCATTGAGGTAAGAATTAAAAATGATTTTTTTTCCATAGTCAACAATTAAGTAAAATTTCGAGGGAAAATTGCACAATCGGTTTTCTAATATTTGCTCTTTGCCGATTAGGAAGTATTACTTCTCTAAATCTTAAGATTAAACTGAATTTTTACTAAAATATTGATATTCTGAAAATATTAAATTAGACGGTTCAAAATAAATAGTATGTTTTGTTGATAAAGTGGAAAAGAACCGAACATGGCCAACTTAGCTTATTTCTCGTAGACTTTTTGTTCCCTTTTATTGATAAGAACACAGTAGTTGATTACCCGATTCACAAAATATACCAATAACTTTTCATTTCGACACATAATAAAAGATGAAATGAACTTATATGAAGCAAGACTTGTTAAGCTTAAAATCTTTAATAATGTATTATTTGAACATCAAAATTAAAATGGTTAAATTCATTTATGGGCTTTTTAACAAAAAAATTAGATTGATAGATTAAAGTTAAAGAACAACATTAGAAGAGTAGTAGTAATTTCCGTAGTCTCCTACAATAACAACTACAACACACTCCACACTACAAACAAACAAATTGGAACAACAATGTAGTAAGAAGATACAACACTGTTACTTATCTAAGGCAAATCGATTGTAAAAGAGGTAAAGGCCTCCTCCTATCTGCAAATCTTAGATGCTAGTGTTTCCAAATTAGGGCTACGAGAACAGAGGTAATCCAGAGACTTCTCGGCTCGCTTCCATGATCATATTGACAATATGACAAACCAACTTCCTAAATAACGCAGTATATCACCAAGATAGTCCACAAAAAAATCAACTAAGCACATTATTTATACTTCATCTCTATGGAAAGATTGGGTTGGACGACGTTGGGTGCCAAGATACATTTCCTTATTTATGATGGTCGTTTAATCCCTTATTATTGGTATTTGGGATTTTTCTCTCTTCCTAATTGATTTCCTTTTTGTAGTTTTTGACTGCACACAAAAATCTCTTGGGATGTCAGAGATTTAGGCTGCATCTGATGGAGAATCACTATCTTCTGCTGCCAAATCTAGACTGCTTTCTTGAGGGGAAACTATTTTCTATTCTGCATTCTAGGAGCTGGTATTCCTAGTCTCCTGACTTACCACACTATAATAATTGGAGTTTACCATTGTTGTCTGTTCTTCATACTCCAGCCCATCCTTAAAATTCTCATTTTGCCCAACAGTTACTAATGGAGTTAACATGTTGGCCCAATCCATCCGACAATGCTTCAAATATTGTGAGGTAAAGTGATGCACTTCATTTTCCAGACCATTGCAATCTACTTCAATAGAACTGCGAACAACATTCTTCAATCCATTTGCTTGAACTATAGCCTTACCAATAGCAGAATATAACATAACTTCACCATCAACACCTTCCCTACTAATTACATCCTCTACACTATGGCTATTTTTAACAGCCTCAACAGGAACTATATCAGGTACTACACAAGTAACATCAGCTATAGAACATTCAACCACATCAAAACCACCATTAATAATATCCAATTACTGCTAAGAAGAATATCTGCCTTCACTAATATCTGCCTCCACTATCTTCAATTATTGCGCCAACCTTATCATCAATTACAACAGAAATTGGTAACTACTCATTAGCATGTTGAATATCCACTACATAATCAATATTCAAATTAACTGCATTATTCTCCTTCTCAGCCTCTTTAGAAATGTTGTCAAGCTGCTCATCTAGTTCAATCACAATAACATTCTAATCGTTAGTCTGCTGAATATTCATAACATTAACTATATTCCCATTAACGACATTATACTCCAAAGTCATGTCCGACACTTCCAGTAGCATATCAAGGGATTGCTCCATCGCAGTCGAATTCCCATCCATTAAAGGTATATTGGCCTATAAAATTTGCTCCTCATAACTGATTTTTGCTTCAAATTCCTACTTCCTGACTCCATCTCCGTTACTAATAGGCCTATAATGAATCACTAATATAGGGGAGTTAATTGCTTCCCTTTTGGATGCCTTTGCTTTGTCAGGCTCCATAATTTCATAATGATTCCCTGTTTTAAACTTATTCCCTGTCTGTTGCCATGTTTTGCTCTAGTTGTTGG
Organism: Erythroxylum pelleterianum; assembly: GCA_027563865.1. NCBI lineage: Eukaryota > Viridiplantae > Streptophyta > Magnoliopsida > Malpighiales > Erythroxylaceae > Erythroxylum > Erythroxylum pelleterianum. The sequence continues at coordinate 1,432,734 of JAOQMR010000008.1, forward strand.
CTTCCAAGAGTAAGAAATATTGACCTCATATTTCATCAATTCACCATTCTCGCCTAACTTCATTATAAGTAATAGATCAGGGAGTGTTGTGCCCCTTCTCACTTCAATACAAATTTTGGCATAACGCACACCCTCCATATTGGCTGTTTGAACTTCCCTGCTAATTGGTTCACCTAAGGAGCTTGCTAGGAAACTAAAGCCATCCATATTCCAGAATTCTAATGAAACATTATGAAATTGGACCATAAAGGGATAGTTTCAATTTTACCTTTGTTAAAATCAAATCCAGGACTCCATCTTTGGATAAATAATGGCTGCCCACTGACATGTCACTGCCCCTGTTCCAGTATTTCTAGAATGTTGCTTTTAGACTTAAACTTGAAGATGAATGAGTCAACATCCTAAAGCATAACTTTCTCTAAGCCTTTTTTTCTCCACCGATCCTTTGCCTAATCTTGCACAACTGGAAAAGCTATTCGCTTATTCTAGAATACCCCAACCAACACAAAAGCCCATAAATTAGCTCTTGCTTTAAGGAGTTACACGCGAAGGGTTAAAATTCCATCATGCTTGACATTCTTGAAGTGTCGCAGGGCACTTCGATTGCATTAAATCTAAGCCTTGGATTTCCATGCTCCTACATTGTGCTTCACGCTCACTGTATCTTTTTTCAAGTTGGAGTCTTGGGTCATCGATTTATGCCTTGACCCATCGGTATGCGTAGAAGTCATACCCACCTCTGTTGGGAAAGCATTACGATGCCTCTCCGGGAAGCCTCAAAGGACTTCTGTACTGAGAGCTGGAATTCGTCTTTGGAGAGGGAGGCTTCTACATTCTCCATAGATGACGGAGGAGGTCCCTCCGTTGAGACGAAAGGTACAGCCACCGTGGAGTTGCAAAGGAGCTCGCTCGCGTGAGATGTAGCATTGAGGTGGGTCGTCAGATTTGGAGGTGGGGATCTCTCAGATCTCACTCATGCCCACAACTCTCGCAAATTGCTCCACTTGTACCTCGCTCCTAAACTTCTACTCTTTCCTAGTCGCCTCTCCTGCATAAACTCTTGCTTTCTTTAGATCTAGGTCATCATACCTCCTGAAGCTCCCAGTCGAACTCTTGTTTGGTAAATAGCTGATCAGCTATTTTTTAACGAATTGTTGATATAGGTTGAAAAAAACCCTACGTGTATGTTTAGGTCTTGCCTCTCTCTCTCTCTCTACGAGTGCAAGTGTTGGTCTTGCCGTTCATGTGCAAGGTGAGGTCTAGGT
>JAOQMR010000008.1:1441945-1453257 GCA_027563865.1 Erythroxylum pelleterianum
CAGATTCCGGTGGTAAAGAGAAGGGGAGATAATAAGGTGTGAGCACAGTCCAGACTCAAACAACCACACACAGCTTCTGATAATAATCAACTTCTGTAGGATACAAGAACTTAAAGATCTTAAGGAAAAAGAGAGAGAGACAGAGACATAGACATGGAAAGAGATGGAAGGTTGACGTACTGGCAGTGTCGGGTCCAAAGAAGACCTTTGAAGGCAATTAAATAGTGGATTGAAGCTGGATGCATGTGTGTATGTACGCAAACTGTTTTCAATATATAGTTTAGCTGTGTTGGTCCTGTCATCGTGTTTGGCATAGGACAGGCGGTAGATTGCTGGTCGTGATAAATAACTTGTTTAGCATGGGACAGGCAGTTGGTTGTAGGTAATGATAAATAATAGTTCTAATCTGTATCTGTACCTTGTTTAGCATAGGCAGTAGGATGATTTTGGTATTTCGTTATCGTTCGATTCTTTGATTTAGATTAAATGATTGGAGTGTATGTGATTTGTGTCCAATTAAATTTAGAAAGCCTCTCCTAAATTGTTCGATAACGAGGTTTAATTAACAAGTATTTCTTAATTAAACACTACTTAAAAAAAATCGATATTAACATAATTTTTTTAGTCTACAACAAATGGTTTAAAGAGAAGCGTGAAGACAACAATTTAATAAAATATATCTAATTAAGTATAGGCTAAAATTGAGCCAAAAAGAATCGAATACTAGATAACGTATACCGGACGTCCCCAAATACCGATCGGTGTTGTTATTGTTTAAATTTATATGCAATTGAGAAAAGGTTCAAGTTTGTTGATTGATAATACAAAGTATGAGATGCCAAGATGCCAATTATTCTTAATTTCTTTCATGCTGGTAAAATTAATTAATATTTAAAAAATCAACGAAATTCTAGTCAACATGTTCCATTGTTCTTACTTCTTAGAATCACGTCTCCTTCCTTACTACAAGTTACTTTACATGGACTCCATCAAGTATAATAATTATGAAGTAAAATACAGCTAAACCCTTTATTATTACTCAGTGATACAAAAGAATATTAAAACTATCAACCTTACTTGGATCCATAACCAGTTAATGGATTCTATCGCCAGTATCCCATAGCTACCACTGGCATCCTTACTTTGTGTCCTCTGCTGCCTTTCATGAGAACTTCTCCAAAACTATAGGATCCAGTTACTGTCCGAACGGTAAGACTCACTGAAAATGTCCTTGATGCACCACGTCTGAGAGTCATTGCTGGAGGGTTAACTTCAATGGCTATTGCTGGCTCCATTCTGGCAGTCATCACATAGGTTTCTTCGTCCTTGGCGACATTAGTGACCCTGCGAGTAACTGTCCGAGTTTTCACCAAGTGTGAGACGGTGATCGATGGAGTGTTTAGGTTTGATGGCAGGCCCATGGTAGTATTACAGGGCAACCTTGTATAGTTTCTGATCTCGTGGGCGTCGATTCCAGGTGTTGTGCACAGAAAACCTAAGTAATCCTCATACCCTACACCAGAAGTAAGGCATTGAAGACAAGTGAGACCTAGTAATGTAGGTGAGTTTACAATGTATTTGCTTGTTTTTCCCTCCAAATCTTTGTCCGTATCATAACAATTAACATAAAATTTGCATCTTATCATACTGAAGTAAAAGTACCTGCATCAAAGACGAGTCCAGGATCTAGAGCAGCCCTGGGATTAACATGGCCACTCCCATAGTCAAAAGGAGTAGCTTTGGCCAGCTTCATGGCTTCTGTTTCGGAGTATTGCTGTGCTTGAAGAGGTCTACCTGATCTATCAAGCTTTGTCGATGTTGTCATCAAGGCTGATTTGATCGCAGCAGGACTCCAGCTAGGGTGCTTCTGCTTTAGAAGGGCAGCTATCCCTGCAATATGTGGTGCAGCCATGCTAGTTCCAGATATCATGGCAAATTCTTCTCCTGTCCAAAGCAGATAAAATGCTTAAGATGGTGTCCATTTGGTTAAGAATGCATTAACAAATGGAATATCAAATTCATGTCTCAAGCAAGGAAAAAAAAACATGATATGTTCTATGCTTGAACAAAACATGAACTAGAAGAGTTCATGGCAGTTTAAATATTTGGATAAGATTGCAGTGGAATGACTCAACGATTCCTTGCTCCACCCTCTGTCACAAAGGTGTAAATTGCTCCTTTGGCAAGTTCTCCTCTGGAGTGGCCAAATTGAGGGAGCTAGAGATTAACCCCGCACCTCAGAGTTTTAGAGCATGTTTGATTATCATAAGAAGCTGGGTAGGATCGGATAAATTATTTACCAACATAATTTGCCTCGTCTGTTCCATTTGGAGACCAAGCAGCCCAAATGAGAGAACCAGGAGCAAGGATGTCTGGTTTGAGGAGATCAGCATCTTGAAAGCTGTAATCTTTTATGTTCGGCCCTCGAGCAGAGAACAACGCAACTTGTGGTGCCGATTTGTGGAGAATAGGCATCAAGCCATCTCCAATGCTTCCTCCAGCTTTGAAGCTTTTAACTCTTCCAGTCCAATCTCTTGGTGTGGAGATGTTGTAATAGTCTACAAGATCCTAATATGGCAGCAATGCCCAAAAACCAAATTTCAGTGGTTAGAATAATCCAGAAAGAGCAATATGGTGTGATTAAAACGAGAACTAGGAACAAAACAGGGATCAAGAGGGGTTTAATTACTGAACAAGTTGAAAGAAAAAAGGATAATCTCAATGCACTTAGTAGTAGTGATTTTTAGATAGCAAGACAAACAAAAATTGTTCTTTAATTTCCATCTTTCTATTGATATTCCTTGGCATAACTATGCATTCAATTAATGACAAGCTTAGTCTTTCAAATTAGGCCTAAATGCCACTAATTAGTCAACACATCATTAAAATTCTGAATTTCATAATTCAAAGGAAAAGGCACTATAGATTGAAGAAGTCAATGAGTTACAACATATTCTTTGAACCATGTTAGCAAGTTCCATGAGAAAAGCTCATTAAGAATGACGATTACCATAGATTTGGAAACATCTGTGATAACAATTCCAGGAATACCAACAGGGACAGGGTCAAACTTTGTTCCAGGAGAAACATTTTCCACTGCAAGAACAAATCCAACTGCACCAAGACTCTTTGCAGTTTCCGAAACTTTCTTAACAGATGCAGAGCCAACAACAAAGTTGAAGGAATAACCGCAAAGGAGAACATTTCCCTCAACCAAGTTTCTGTTCAGCACTTCTGGTCTCTGACAATCTGTAGGCCTGTGCTTCATCAAGGAAGCATCCAGCAAAACATCATTGGCAGCAACCAAAGTATATGTTTGATTTGCATGTGTAGAGGCTGCATTAATCCATTGAGACCTTTTAAGCTCTCAAAATTCAGAAATGAACTCCAATCTAGTATCAAGAATTCCATTGATAAACACTATATGATAGAGCACATTCAATTTGGAAGTTGGATCTTAAACCCAGTGCAATGAAAAGATAAAGCATAAAATATGCTGCAAAACCTTTTATGGTGATGAACAATGAAATCAATACAGGCACCATTAACAACATGACAGATCCAAGTGGATGCATGACAAGGTTGCCCCAGTTGAATAAGTGCTTTCAACATATAAATTTGGAATACTTGGACATCTGTCATGGCTACATAGTGCAGATGAAATCATTCTTTTGAAAACCTATCATCTTCAGATTGGATTAATTAAATATATATGGTAAAACTTACGTGATAAACCAATCCCTGGCAAGATTTTCCCGTTTCCCAGGATTAAGTGATTTTTGTATGTGCGGTCATCAATTGCAGCCGCTACAGATGTTATCCAAGGGCTATAAGAAACCATCGTCTTTGGGAAAGGACCTCCGTTTCCTGCTGCCTGTGCAACAAATACACCTGCCTTCACAGCAGCAAGGAGTGTAGCATCGAATGGGTTTAGGAATGTAGTCTTGGTGGTTGCTGGAGGACTGTTTGGGCCCACTGAGAGGCTGAGTATGTCCACTCCATCCTGAACAGCCTGTCCAGAAAAGTTCTTAGAAATCTAAACCCTTCAGTAAGAATCATATCCAAAAGATGATAGTTGGTAAAAATGGCATACATTTGCACTACAACAAAAACATGGATACGTTAGCACAGGAACAAAGACATGGATTGACAATATCGCACTTCAGATGTGATAAAACAGCAGGACTGGAAACAAATTAAAAAATAGTATTTGAACCCCACAATTACCTTATCTGCTATTGGTTAACATAAAGGGCATACCTGATCAATAGCAGCTACAACATCTGCTATAAAGCCTCCAAAGAGTCTGTAGAGAGCTTTGTACACGGCAATCCTGTGCACATACAATCTCACAGGTCATTCTAGATGAAAGAAAGAGAAACATAAATTCTCCAACATCCATACCTAGCACGTGGAGCCATCCCACTAGCTTTTCCAAATTCATGGCCATGCATTCTCACTGGAATGCCATTGTTTCCAGCTGCAATAGCTGCTGTATGACTGGTAGCCAATGACATAAGACAACATACTATCAGATTTGAAGCATCTCACTTTTTAATATGCTAAAATTTACAAGAGATATGTCAATAAGAATAGTATTCCATGCTGTTGAAAAGGACAAGCATGCAATGATATTCTCCCAACTTAAGAGGAGATAAGAGCAGCATCCAGGTTTTTACACATCAACATGAAAAACTGGAATTTTCAGAATTTGTTTACATGTTATCTTTTATAGTTTCCGTAGGGGTACCAAGAAAAATACTGCAGGCTTATCAGCAAGTGTATTTACTTTTATAAATGAGACCTAAGCTCATAGATATGCTCTCTGTCCAGCCAATGAAATATGAACACATTTATTATCATCATTGTCTAAGATTATATTGAATGCAACAATGAATCAAATACAGGAAATAATTGATTTCTAACCGAGATGGATATTTCTACCAGAGATGTGTTTATGACATGTAGAAACAGTAATGAGATAAAGGCAAACAGGAAATTTTCCTTGAATGATTCACAAGTTATTCAAGACTTAAAGTAGAAAGGCTGGAATGAATGACGCCCCTTTGAGTCTCTTTTTATCCAAAACATAATAATTGAAGAAAATCTTGTAGCTGATGTGTTGCAGAAGTTTCAAGAGTAATTGTATGATGATCAACTTATCGCGCAAAATTTGATAGATCAGTGCAGTTGCTCCATTCCTAATGTAGTCTGAACAAGTACCACCAGGATTATGCTTCTTTAGTAAGAGACATTTTTTTCAACAAAATAGCTTGAAAAATCTTCCTCGTCATCCTTTACATGCAATGTAAAATACTATGGAGCTCAATTAACTACACAATCATGGTATTATGCTTTTGATATCGCATTTTTCCAATTTCTTGTACATTTCACTCTATTGAAAATAAGAGCAGTTCGACAGGCTTAAACACTTAAGTCTATAAAGTTACAAGCAGCACTAGTAACCAAAATTGCAAGCTAAGCACTATATTTCTATAGAAGTGCTAAAAATTTTGTATCCATTTATGCATCAAAGAGTAGAACAAAATTTCAATTTTCTTTTTTTCGAATAATGCATTTCTTCCCATATCACGGAAGTACGGGACTACAAAACAATTTGAGACTCCTAGCCAAAAAATATTCAAAATCATGATGTGAGAGCAAAGAACTGAACCAACATGGGTAGTTCAGAGAAAATGGGATCCAACCTTCCATGTCCATCACCATCCATAGGAGAAGCAAAATCTATAGCAGGATTGAAAGCCCCAGCTGCTGTTGCAGCTTTAGCAAAATGTTGAGCTCCAATGATTTTTCCATTGCAGAAGTCTCTTTTTGTATCAGGATCAACTTCACATTTTCCTCTGTACTTTGGAAGAGGTCCATACGGATCATTCTTCTGACTTTCAAAGCTTGGATGGTGAGGATAAATTCCCGAGTCCACAAAACCTATGACAATGTCCTCTCCAGCTCTGTCAAAGCCACCTCCAGTGGGCCAGACTCCAGTTGGAAGCCCTAAAAACTGTGGGGTGTGTGTCGTGAGTCTCCTAACCTTCCAGTCTCTCTCCACAGATTGTACACCAGGGACACGTCTTAGAGTATCTGCCTACTAACATAATGGAACTGCATAAGTAAATAAGACTCCCAAAAGGTAATAACATTTCTTAACAGTAGATTGAACAGCAAGCAGAGTGATGTAAACTTTCACCTGTTCGGTTGATAAATGAACTGCAAAACCATTTATAAGATGTCGATAGCTGTAGATTTTCTCGTAGGTCCCACGGGCAAACAGTAAATCAAGAACCATATCATGTTTATTCTCAAGATGCTTGGCATAAGACAAGACCTGCTCACTGGTAGTGGGGGCAAGAGTAACAAAAGTTCATTTTAACTTTCTTTAAACTTTTCAATATAGAGACTACATCCAATAGCAATAACGTGAACTTGAAAAAGGATTAGAATCAGTGGAATAAGAAGCATGGTCGCATCACCGTTGAAAGTTGGAAAAGAAATATCAAGCAAGTTGGTGTTGCAACACTTTCAGTTAAACATTTTACTGGATGTGAAGGAAACTCTTTGAAAGTCAAGGTAAACATTACATTAGATGAAAGAAATGCTAAATGCAAGAGGCTGTTGGAGCACACATTAAGGAAAGTCAACCCCTCTCACTCGGAATAAGATGATACTAGAAAAAGGGAAATTACATCAACCCATTTGCATAAGCTGCTGTTGAGATTGAACTGTAATCATAACCACAGTGTGCAATCATAAATTCATGCCACAGATCACATAAGGGAGATATGCAGAAAATATTTGCAAATACCTGCTAGTGTCAATCTTTTCATCAGATATAGGAGCCGTGGCTTTGAAGCCTGGAACACCTCCCCTATAAGTTATCACAGGTTCTCCCTCCATTGTCACAATGTAAATCTCTCTTCTCCCACAAACTGAGAGAGCAAACAAGACAAGTTGCGCAAGCCAAATATTTACCAGCCACATTTTTACTGATCAAGTGCCACCTCCTGCAGCCTGCAACTTACTGCCAGAATATTATCACAAACAATTAGCTTCGTGCAGAAAATAGCACAAGTCCACTAGTTACACACAAACAAGATGATCAGAATCCCCGGCTCTGGAAATGCTTACAAAGATAAGATCTTTTAACTTAACCATATGTGCTTTAAATTATGGAGGCAAATTTTCAAACTCTTAATCATAATTTTTTAAAGAAAATTAAGCATTGTCCAACACGAATTGCGAAAAAAAATCACTAAAAAGAAACAATCGCAGACTAGTTGAAAAGGTTAAAGAATTAATAGAAAAAAACGAAGTGGATATGAGATAATGGAAGATATCCAACCTAAGAAAGACAATGAAAAACATTAACTTTAGAAACAAGCTGCAATACCCAAAACAGAGTTTTGTCGCATCATCTGAAACTTAAAAGCAGAAAATTTATAGGGGAGTTTTCAAATTGTAAAGAAAACACAAGATAAAAATGAAATGAAAGATAATAAAATATAAAGACAGGTCGAAGTAAGTGAAGAAGCCATAAAATAGCTAGAAGTGTTTTGAAGGGTAGTAGCAACTAGCGCTACTAAATTAAGTAGCTTCAATGTCAAATACTGAACTTGATAAATCCATTCGCTTAGTCTTACTTAATCAGCCAACCAAAGTCAAAAAGAAAAGAACAAAGAAATAAGAAACGGAAATTAAACCAAGCAACTTGCCAGAGCCAGAGAGAGAGCGATCAGATCAGAGCAGCGATTTAATTTACATTCAACAAAGCAAGTGAATCTGCATAACCACAGTGATAAAATATGGTCAGAAAAAAAGTGAAAGAAGAAATCTTTGCAAAGAAATAAAGAAAATAAAGTCCAATCACATTGATCTGTCAGCATTGGAAGCAAAGAATATGAAGAGTAAAACCCACACTTTGTCTTTCGGCTACTAAAGAAAGCTATCATCCTACAAGAAAAGCAAAAGCAGAACCAAGAAAAAGGTTGGTTGTTCGTTAGTTCTTCCATTAAAACTTTTAACCATTTTTCATTACCATCTTCTACTTACAGTAAGCCTTTTCCGTTTGTTGGAAGCAGAAGCAAAAATGGTACTCTAGCCACGGCGGGAAAGCGGTTTGGATCAGATGCGATACACCATTTGCTTTACAGTAACCTCAGGAAGAAGGAAAGAGTAAAAGAGAGAAAGACAGTGAAGAAGAAATGAGAGTGTGTGCAATATAAGCAAGAGTTGAGAAAAAGAGAAAAAGTGAGGATGTTGTGTTCTTGAGTGTTGTTTCTGGTAAGAGAGTGAGCTTGTGTAGCTTTCATTACCATGTTTACCTAAATATATGCTTTCTTTGTTCAATCACAAAAAACAAAAACAAAGAAAAAGAAATTATACAAAATAAAAATTATATTGTGGGGAAAAAAGTAAAAATTCTATACATAAAAAATAATTTTTAAAAATTAAATAAATTCAATTTTCATATTTATATTTATATTTATTCAATTAAATTTATAATATTTTTATTTAAGTTAATTTTTTAATTATGATAATCTATTAACTGAACAAGTACTTCAATTTAGATTAAAAAATCATTTTTTAATAATCAAGAAGGGTTGTGGTATAACTTTTTAAATTTTACAGTTAAAAAAAGTACTTTTAAAAAGAGGGAACTTGAGGACAGAGAACCGAAGATGATGGTAGGATGCATGCATATATTAGTTTTTAAATCTTACCTCATTTATTATTTAATTACAGCTCATAATTTTTATCATTAGTGTTAAATAATTTTTAATAACGGTTGAATCTGATTGGAAGGGCAGTCACTTAGGGTAAATAAAATTCGTTGAGGTGCGGAGTTCAAAAAGATATAATAATACATAATTTTACTCTTAATTAATAAAAATGTTGTTTTTAAATTACTCCCATAAAGTAGTGAAAATTTTTAAAATATATATAATAAATAGTAGTGATAAAAAATACAAAGTAAAAATAATATAAATACAAATATTTTTATATATAACTATGTCTTTTAATTTAATTTTTTAAAAAATTCTTGCTTCTTTATATGAATAGTTTGGAACGAGCATCTCTACTAGTTAGAGACTCTTGGTTGTCAGCCAAATTTATAATAAATGTTGTTGATGTAATAATTTTATAACAAAAGTTAATTAAATATTAAAAAATATAAAAAAAATTAAAGTTTTATTTAATTAAAAATAAAAAATACATCAATTAATTAAATATTATTGGAATTGCAATTTAAGCTAATTTTAAATGTGAAATTTGTAAATATAATTCTTTAAATAATTTTAAATGTGCCTTTTGTAAAAGGAAAATAAATAACAGGAATGGGTGAGAGTTGAAGCGGGTAGAGGAAGGAAGAGGATAGAGAAGATTCGCGCGTCAGTATCACAGTAGGTGACAAGAGGGAGACAGCTCAAGGAAGGCTAAATGACCAAAATGGGAATGGAGACAGAGTGTGTGTACTGTGTAATCACTAATCAGAATTCAGAAGTCATCAAATGAAATCAGATGGCACCTGATAACTCCCCGCCTTAATTGCACACCAATTTCAATCTTTTTCTTCAACGCTCTCTCTCCAATTTAATCCCCTTCTTTTTTTTTTCTTTTTCATAATTCTTCAATAGGATATGACATGAAGTCCCGTCAGGTCTAATCAAAGTAGACACAAAAAAAATTTTAATAAAAATGAATGTTTTATTGAAGAATAAAAAATTATTTCTTTAATAAATAATTAATTATAAAATTTTTAGCAGTTAAAATATAGATTTTTAAAAAAATTAATTTTATTTAAGAAAAAATACAAGCCCAAAACAATCTAGCTGGCACAAGTTCAATGATACAGCGCGCCGTGCTGATCTCTGTAGAGAAGCTCTCATAGCAATAGAGGAGGATCTTAAAGGATATGTAGCCCCAGTGACGGAGCCACGTTGTGGCTAGGGGGGGCCATGGCCCCCCCTTTCAAAATTTTTTTTTTAAAATTTACCTATATAATTTTTATTAAATAAGGAAATTTTTTAAATATTGACCCCCGGCTCCCCCTTAGAATTGACCCCAAGTCCTTGGCCTTCAACTCTCGGCCCCCCCTTAAACTTGAGTCTGGCTCCGTCCCTGTGTAGCCCTAGGCTAATGATGACTACAAGGCCGACCAGACTATCAGCGTATGATATGAAGGGTGGATTCCTTGTGACTGCAATAATGACAGCTTCTTAAAAAAATATTTTTTAGGTAGATTTTTTAGATAGTCTATTTTGAGTCTCTTTTGTCCTTATGTTTTATACATAATTCTCATAATACTCATAAACTCATCTTCATGTTTATTTTGTTATTTATATAATATTATTTGACTTTTTATATATTTTAATATTTATTTTTATATTAGTTTTATTGATGTTATAATCCATATAAAAGATTTAGTTAGATATATTTTCATTTATGTTTCATATGATTTAAAATTATATAATAAGTAATATTAATATATTTTTTATAATATTTATATGAATAAATAATTTTATTATAAAATTAAATATAGTTAAAATTAAAAGTATTTTTTATTTTTTAAGTTGCCAAACAGTCTATTGTGTAAAGCCCTTTCAAAAAAGCTCCTTTTTAAATGACAGTTAAATAGTCAACTAACTTTTTATAAAAGTTTTTCTCAGAAAAGATTTACAGAAAAAAACACTTTACCGACAAAAACTCTACTAATATGGGCCCAACTAAAAAAATGCTAAATTTTATTAAATATATTTTTAAATTTTAAAAATAAAAAATAACTTTTTATTTTATACTTTAAATTTATTAAAACTCTAACGAACCGTTATTTTAAGATTAAATCATACTAGGTAAACTTTGAGAATTCTATTAGTAATCAATTTCTTGATCTTTTTAATTAAGAAATTTTGCAAAAATATATATTATTTAAATAATACAATCTTGAATAGATGATTTTGTTAACTTAATTTAGTAATTTTAATAATCAAAACATCAAATTCTCACATTAAATCTTCAAACTATTTTTTTAAATATTATTTTTCTTTTTCTTGGAAAAAGTATTAACATCAAAATTAAGCTCTTATTCATCCCCACGTGAAAGGCCATCCTCTAGGATTACCATTAATTACTAAACCATATCCAACTTTTTTATCAAATCCAAGTTAGCAACCAACATTAAATCATGTGACTCTTGACTAAGATCCCTTGATTGACGCATGCAAAAAAAAAAAACTTTATGGAATTGGATGATGTTATTGATGTTGGATCTTGAATTAGCATTAGTTTATGAAGCTTTA
>JAOQMR010000008.1:1461433-1482199 GCA_027563865.1 Erythroxylum pelleterianum
ATATGATTTTTAAATATACTTATTTATTAAAATTAGCCATTTATAAAAATTAATTAATTAATTATTTTTAATAACAAGTGTTATTAAAATAAATTAAACCGTAAGATTAAAAATTAAATTAAAAAATTTTAAAAATTTAAAATTTTAACGATTAATCAATTGAATAAGTGGAATTTTTAAATTATTGAACAAAACAAAAAAAAACACGTTATTTTCATGAAATTTGTGGACAAGTGAAATTGGAGCAGGGAGTCCAATTTTGCCAACTGTTTTTGTCATTTTCCATCAAAAAAGGTTGAGAAAGAAAAAAAATAAAAATAAAAAATAGGAAACAAATTAAATCGAAGGAAATTTACTATATGACAAGAATAATATTCAACTAATACAAACAATTGAAGAGCCTCAGTAGTCAGTGCTCCGAAGATAGACGCAAGTCTCCTCTTTTTGCCATTCCTTGAAAATTCCATATTCGTTTTCTGATTCCAATCATAAACCCCTTTTTTTGTCGCTCTCTGCAGTTTCTGCTTTTTCATTTTCGCTTATATGTTCCCAAGTTCTCTCTTTTGGCTTAATTTGCAGAAGGGTCGCTTGTTTAGCACCAAAAGCTTTGGCCTTTGAGGAACCCAGATAAAAGTTTATTCCTTTTATCGGTTTATATCATGTTTGTGGGAGGATTTGATGTGGGTGGTTAGAGCTGAAATTGGTGGGTTTCACTTGGTTTTGGTGTAAACTTTGGGGTTGCCTTTGTTTACAAGTACGTTAAAGAATCATGTCACCGGCCGTAATCGAAAAGGTCTCGCCGGAACTGGGGCTTGCGAAGCCCTCCGACGAAAATCGGTGTAGTTTTCCTAATTTAAGAGGGTTGCGGTGGCGTATAGATCTTGGGGTTTTGCCTTCTTCTTTGTCGGTTGATGATCTTCGCAGAGTCTCTGCTGATTCTCGCAGAAGGTATAAACTTTGGTCTTTTCTTTTTCTTTGTCTTGATGTTCTGTTTATGTTTCTGGTTGGGTTGTGAAGGCTTAATTTAGAGAAAAAAAAAAGAATCATTTCAGGGTTAATGTTCAGAAAAATTCACGTGTTTGCAATGGCAAAATGTGTTCTTATTGTTTTATTGTTATAAAAAATAAATCTTGCCTTTTTTTTTAATTCGCTCAGCTTGCTCTTGTTTCGAGATTGGTCGTGATAGAAACCCTGAAAGATATATATATATAAATATATTTTCTTTTATGGACTTGCCTATGTTAAGTACCTGAGTAGTGTTTAGCTTCTCATTCAAGCAACATGAGTGACCGCTATGTCGTTAATCTCTGATGTGCAATCGTTCTTGTATTCTCAGATATGCGTCTTTAAGAAGACGTCTCTTAGTTGATCCACATATAAAAAAGGGCGGAAGTAATTCGCCTGATTGTGTCATTGACAATCCACTTTCACAAAACCCAGGTAAGGCTTCGTTTCTCATTTTGTTTCCAGCTCTGAGAATTTTTATATGAAGCTTTGCACTGGTGGGCTGGGGTTTTTTTTTTTTATATATAATTCTACATGCAGACAGTACCTGGGGACGATTCTTTCGAAATGCTGAATTGGAGAAAACAGTTGACCAAGACTTGTCGCGTTTGTACCCTGAACATGGGAGCTATTTCCAAACGCCTGGATGTCAAGGAATGTTGAGAAGAATTTTACTATTATGGTGCCTTAGACACCCAGAATATGGATATAGTCAAGGTAAAATTGTACTATTTAAGGGGCTCTTTTAACCTTACCTTTTCAGTCCAGATTAGAAATGCTTGAAATAGCATGATAGACATTTTCCAATGGCCTACCTTACATGAAAAAAGATATAAACATGCTCCTAGATTTTGATTTCGGGTTTCTCTTAGGATTTCGGGTTTCTCTTGGATTATATATTAAGATTTTATATTATAATCTATGGACATTTACAACGAAATTTGCTCATATGAAAATCTAATTTCTCTTTCCTCCTCTTGTTTTTTTACCAGGAATGCATGAACTTTTGGCTCCATTGTTATATGTTCTTCATGTTGATGTGGAGCTTCTATCTAAAGTGCGGAAGCAGTATGAAGACCATTTCACTGATAAATTTGATGATTTATCACTTAATGGAAATGATCTTACATATAATTTTGAGTTGAAAAAACTTTTAGATTATGAGGAAGTTGAAATTAGCTCCAAGGGCAGTACTACAAAAGTTAAAAGCCTCCTGGAGTTGGATCCTGAAATACAAACCATTGTTCTGCTAACTGATGCCTATGGTGCTGAAGGTGAACTTGGCATTGTCTTATCTGAGAAATTCATGGAACATGATGCTTATTCTATGTTTGATGCTTTAATGAGTGGGGCTCATGGTTCAGTTGCCATGGCAGATTTCTTTTGTCCCTCCCCTGCACTTGGGTCCCATTCAGGCTTACCTCCTGTGATTGAAGCTTCTTCTGCGTTGTATTACTTGTTGTCTATTATTGATTCATCTTTGCATAGCCACCTTGTTGAGCTTGGTGTTGAACCCCAGTATTTTTCTCTTCGCTGGTTGCGGGTTTTATTTGGTCGAGAGTTTTTGCTCTTAGACCTATTGTTGATTTGGGACGAAATATTTGCAGCAGATAACAACAGATTAGATAAAGTTCCTCGAGATGAAACTGGCTCCAGTTTTGCTATCTTCAATTCACCTCGTGGAGCATTGATCTCAGCTGTGGCAGTTTCTATGTTACTCTATTTGAGATCTTCTCTACTTGCTACAGAGAATGCAACTACTTGTCTACAGAGACTGTTGAACTTCCCCCAGAACATAGATCTGAAGAAACTGATAGATAAGGCAAAATCTTTACAGACGCATGCATTAGAGAATAATATATCACTCTCATTGCCCTTATTTGGTGAAGAGACTTATATCTACAATAAACCAAGACTGACAAGAGGTCATACTCTTTCAGTTGATTCAATTCCTCCAGCAACCCCTTTAGGTGTGGTGCCCGATAGCTATTGGGAAGAAAAGTGGAGAGACATGCACAAAGCTGAAGAACTCAGGCGAGAAAGTTCAGAAAAGAAAACTCCAAACCGAAAAAAATCCTGGTCAGAAAAACTAAGATTGAGTCTATCCCGAACAGGATCTGATTCATCCCCAGAAAAAGTTGCCAGTCGCAATAAGAACCACAAGTTGTCTGTGAGACGCCGCTTGCTGGAGGACTTATGTAATGAGCTTGGATTGGATGATGCTGACAAGGCCAGCTGCCAAGAAGTTTCAGACAAGAAGGATGATCAAGCTGCGGGATTTGAAGGGGAAACACAAGATAGTATTAATAAGGACTTCACATGCTCAGACAACGAGAGATGTTTGACTGGAAATGGTGGCAGTGATGAAAACTCGTCTGTATTCTCAGATCCGTCTAGTCCCCATAGTGATGCTAATGATCATGAAAATGATTCTGAGAAGAGCAGTGTCGCCTCAAATTTATACATCAGTGAAAATGATTGCCATCCCCAGTCTGTTCAGGAGGATTCAGTTCTATCTGTTTCCCATGGCCCTTATGACCCCTCTGTTCATTCAGAGAGTAGCAGAGAAGCTATTGGAAAATCTTTGACAGCTTCAAAAGATCGGAAACTTCTTTCTGGTAAATTTCAATGGCTTTGGAAGCTTGGGCGCAATAATGCAGGTGAGGAGACCTCTGAAAAGGGCACCAGGACACACGATACTACATTATATGCCAGTGATGCCTGTAACAAGATACATAATGACGATTCTTCTGTGGATGGATCTTGTCTTTCAACTGCCAGTGAAAAAGGAGATCCTGTGGACCAGAATGTGATGGGTACTTTTAGGAACCTTGGCCAGTCAATGCTCGAGCATATTCAGGTAAAACCTCCACTGTTTACTATAGACCTTTCAGTAAAGGGATGGAATTTGGAAAAGAATGAACTGAGGATGAAGCTAATTCATGTTTGTATGTGTCTCTTCAGGTGCTCGAATCCGTTTTCCAGCAAGATCGGGGTCAAACAGGTTCGTTGGAGAATTTCTCCAAAAATGTTCTAGTTGGTAAAGGGCATGTAACGGCCATGACAGCTCTTAAGGAGCTTCGTAAAATTAGCAATCTTTTATCAGAGATGTGAGTTGGATTCTTCAGAACCATGTTGTAGTATCTGTATATACATTTTGTAATTACTATTCTTTTAGTGCAACATAAAATGAGGTTCTGGCTTCGTCCTCTACTATATATGTCAGAGTAATTGTAATTTTGTCCAAGTTTCAAACTCTCTGCCTATAAATGAGTTCAATAAAAACTGTTGGCATGGATTTTGCCATCATCACTTGTTCTCTCTATTGCCTTCCATGGCTTATGACTTAGCAGAATTCGTGTTATTCAGTCCTCTGGGTTGCTTTTGTTCTGTAAAGTACGATGAGATTGGCATTTCCTCTTGTCGGTGTTCCAGCTCCAATAATTGATCTGTTTTCAGAACTGTACTTTCGTATCGGTGCATGTTTCAGCTGAATGTTTTGTGGTTCTTGTTATCCTTGGACGAAATTATAGGAAATTATGGCAAAATCACCAATCACAGACCACATGATGTATTTATCCTGGTTTATCCAGAATCAAATTATGCCACATAAAAAGACTATTGAATAAGATTTGGTTGAAAATCAAACTATTGGGAGTATGATATTATTTGTGAAATAACATTTGATTACGTTAAATCTTTTGGCTTTTTATGTCTTAATTAGTAGTGTTATTTTATTTGATATTTACCTTTAATTCATAACTCCAATGTAAACTCATCCCACCAACCGAGTGAGGCAAATTGTACAACGAACTGCTTCAGAAAAAGGTTAGGTACTGACGAAAATCCTGAATAGTTACATCCTATAAGTTCGCATGGGGGTGATGTTTATGCCATATGCATACACTAAAAACCCCTTTTGCATTCCTTTTTCCCAGATATAAAAAAAGAAGATAACAAAAGAAAACAGTGTTCTCCTGTTGAAGACAACAGTTTACAGTTCTAATTACTTCTGAAGTGTGATCTACTCTATATTGTGAAAGCCTGGGAGAAGAGAGGTGATAAAGCCAAAAACAATCATCTGAATCTCCTTCACAATTCCCCACCAGTGGTTACCACCATTTGCTTCACCATGTTCTACCACATTCTCATTTTCAGGTATCAGGTTACCATCCTCTGCTGGTCGGTTCTCATTCTCAGCTCCAGCTTGTCCCTCTGCAGAAAGTTGTCACAAGATGAGTTCGATGGATCAAAGTAGCCACCAATACCGTCACATGAATCATAAATGCATGATGTACCAAAAAATCAGCTGTTCAATAGGTAACAAAGCAACTAAATTATCAAAGACTTGAAATTCCAACAGAAGAGGATCAAAGACAATAAATGAAAAACCTACTACTTGATGTAGTCTGAATAAATCCCCCAAAAAATAGGTTCCACCATTCATGTGTCTACATACACAAACAGGATATCTGATTCTTGTTATGGTCACTGAAAGTTCTAACGAATATAATTTGGTGTGAAGTATGTCAAATATCTGGTGTATATCTTATGAAACGTCACTTAATCTCACAATGAAACAGACTACACATTCAAAAATTGAACAAATACCAGCTAGACCAAAATTATCATTCTGCCTTGGAGCAGCAGGAACATTTTCAGCCCTCCCAGCACGCCTGGGCAGATGTGGAGGAGCAGCAGCCCTTCGCATGCTTTGTGAGAGCCATCGTACTAATGGCGTGAGTGCTCCAGTTTGATATCTGCAATAGCCCACATAGAGATATGAAGCCCCCATCCTACCACTTCAATAATAAAAATACCTTACAAGATTTACATCAGGGCTATAGCTTAAACTTAGAGGCTAGTTCAGTATTGTGTGTAAGGTGGAATTAAATAAAAAGAGTATGGAAACTGAAAAACCATATATAAGCTTTATTTTTCATACGGTCTTTCTTAAAATTCAAAAACCGTGAAAATTTAGAAACTTGTACACTAAGATATTGCCATCCCTTCTCCTACAGCTTAATGTGTAAACGCGTAGAAGATAAATGCTATCTGCATATTATTATCAAAATGATCAAAAATAGTGTAAACGCATAGTAGATAAATGCTATCTGCATATTATTACCAAATATGAAAAAATAAAATGAGAAGAAAGCTTAGGAATTTTAAAACTTACAAATAGATGATAGATGCAAAAAACACAAGCACAACGAGTCTTTGTCTTGATCCATCTTGGTTGAACAGAAAGATCACAGCCGCCAGCTTGAGAATAAGTAAGAAATCAAGTTGAAAAGCAATTTGAAACCGTCTTACAACTTGTTGTTGGGGTGCAGGCTGTTGCTGCTGTTGATGTTGTTGCGGTTGTCCTCCTTGCCCACGATCACCCGTTGCCCCTGCTTCGGCACTTGGTCCACTGTATAAGAGGCAATAAAGAATGTAGTGTTCTCTTATACTATTCAGCACTTCCATGTATTTCAACTTGCTATGTGAATATTTCATGGTCATTAATCATCACCCATCATCTCTACCCTTACATAAATCAAAACTGACTTTCAATTACTGAATCTCTTCAATATTTTGCAAACAAATGATGAGTTTATGACACAATGGTAGAAAAAGATTGGTACTTCCTAACTGGCAAGGTGAGTTTTGTGATCCTCTTACGTAGGTATACTATAGGTGAGAGGAATGAGGGTGCTTGGTGGAACTCCACGCATTGGCCCCATGTAAGACGAAACAGGCACAGCATACAAGCCAGCTCCACGATTCTGTTCCTGATTCTGAGGACTGAACCCTGTAACTAGTGTAGGATACGTGACTGGAACCATATGAAATTCACCATTTGAATAAGCTGGAAAATAGGAGGATGCTGGTACCTGACACAACACATAAATGATTAAATTTTCACCACTGAAAATTTTGACGGTGATACTAAAATCACTTGGAAAACAGATAACCCCACCTTTATTTCCAACCCCTACCCATCATTTCTGAATTAAAGTTACAAATTTGACTTGGCAGTGAACATTCATTTTTCACATAAATCAAGCACCATAATCAGAAGCTCACAAGACTATTTTCCAATTTCACGGCTGGACACAATCAAGTTCTTAGCATCTTATCTAAGTGTATCTCGTTTTCCACTCCCATCTCTCCTGTCTCATTCGCCAAGTGGGCTTACGGTTACTTTCCTCTGAATTCCATAAAGTTACTGTCCATTCCAAAGAGTAGTAGCGACAACAACCTTCGGTTCAAGTCGATTCGTTGATAATGATAACAAGGTAAAGAACAACAAGAAGGAACTAATCGAACCTCCAGAAATTTCCAATCCCAAAATTAAGCCTTAACGGTTATAAATTCCCCCAAAGGCCCAACAAATTAAAAAAAGGTTACATTTCGTAGCTGTCGCAAGTCGCAACAAAAAAAAAAAACACAGAAATTGAGCGAGACTAGGGCAGCCTATTAACATTTGGAAACGTTCCCCAATATTTGGGTCAAAAAAGGCCAAATAAACAGCCCTTAAAGCACAGGCTAACAAGAACGTACCAGAAGAATCAAGGTTTAGACTACCAGATCCGGGGCTCATAGAAAAGGAAAATGATGAAAAGGGTCATTGAAATAATTAAGAGAAAAAGAAGAAAAAACCTGGAGTCCATGATCACGAGGGCCGGGACTTGAAGCCCTTCTCTCTTCTACACCATCTGCCATGATCGAATCCCCTGAGCTTGAATGCTTTGATTGACTGATAAAGAAAGCAACAAAGGGTTTTGGTTACCAGTAAGGAGTTTTCAGAATTGATAGTGCAGCAGAAATGGAGGACTTTTGGGATCAGCCCACAAAATTGAGCGATTTTCTTCCGTTTCCCTTTGTTTTATTTTCCTTTTTCTTTTTCTTCTTTACTTGGAAATTCAATTATTGGGCTTGTACTCTTAAATACCAATTCATGTTGATAGATCCAATGGACCTTACATTCACGAGCTGTTCTATTAAGCAAGTCAATACTTTAATTAAGACCTATTTGTATTTATTTGTATTTTTTATTTTTTATTCTTAAATTTAGTTTAAAAAATTAGTTATTTGAGCGTTTAATTTCTGTTTTGATTTTAGTTTCTTTCGATTTTCAAAAATAATGAAAATCATAAAAAATGATTTTTGTATAGTAAAATCATATATATTATTTAATTATTTACCCAATTTCAATTTCATGTTTATTATTTACTTACCATTTCACAATTAAATTCATAAATTTTAAATTTGAAGGTTAAAACATATTTCTCCAATTTTCCTGACAATGTCCTAAACAATGTTAGGAAAAGTCAGGATCCCAAGTTCCAAAACAGAAGGAATGATCAACCTTCATCCAAATACAAAGAAAAAGTACAGTCTAGTATTTACGGAGTGAACAAGACAAAAGAGCTCATCAAACTTCACGGAGGATCGGAACGAGTAGATTGGTTTTAACTTCCCTCCAAAGAATCAAACAATAACTTTGATCGGAGTTGGAAACTTGACCTCTAAAAAAGCATACGGTTGCTCTGCTGTGGCATCGAACTTGGTGGACCACTGAAAAATGGATCACCAAATGGATTGGAAGGCCCGATCATAGGTTGCATTTGCTGTTGAGGATACTGATGTTGGTATTGGTAAGGCACCATCATCGTACCTTGTTGTTGTTGTTGCGGCTGATACTGTTGTTGCTGCTGAGCCATTACCGCCATTTGCACGCTTGTCGGAGGTGCTATGCCGTTGGACATCATGAATGGATCTTGTTGTTGCTGCTCAAATGGATTCTGAACAGGCGTTCCTCCATATCCATATCCGTATCCTGCATTCTGTAATTGTAATTGTCTCCTTGCACCGTCATCTTCGTACAAGCTATCCAGCAGAAGCCTGTCAAACCCACCAGCCTGATAGGAGAAAACAAGACGAGTAAGGTGCGAAAAATGGGGTGAAAACGTCGGGAAAACCGAGAGAAAAAGAGAAACTGACCAATCTGGTATCTACTGGTTTGCTTGTATTGCTGTTGCTTGGCGCGGTTACAAGTGCCAGCTCCCAACCTGATGCATTTGGCTTGCCAAGTTCAGCCAAAGCAAGAGATGAAGATGCAGTTTCACCACCTGGAGTTAGCAACAACACAGGGAAGATTTAAATACACGGAGCAATTTAAGATACCGTACAAGTGGTGTTTTTACCAGATGGAATGATTGCAAGAGCCAGTGCATTGCTTTCCTCCAGTTCTGCGGCTTTTGGATTAATCTCATTCAAACCCTGCACAAGGTGTCTATTACGTCAGGGACGGTTGTTTTCTTCTAATCGCAGACACATAATCATAGTTTCATACTTGGTGTTCCAGTGATGTGAAGGAATCTACTAACTGATCAAGGTTTATCAATCAAGACAAAATATAATTCAATACTACCAGAAGATCGGTATCATCAGTTGATATCAACGGTGGAGGTTCAGCAATCTCCTCTTGTAACGGTGAAGCCTCTTCCTCTACAACTTCTTCTGGTTCATTCTCTTCAACCTTTTCAGCTTCTTCTACAGGTTCCTTAGCCACTTCAGGTTTCTCTGGCTCTTCCTCATTTTCTTCATATTCCTGTTGTTTCAAATAGGACACATTTCAAAAAACTCAAATATGTTATGTGCACACCCTAACCACATATCAAGAACTTTCCAAGTAAACTTGATAGGCGTGTCTCACCAATCTCCGGTGCAGAGACCCTGCCTGAGGTGCTTCTTTAATGTATTCCTCCATTGTTGCAAGAAAAGAAGGCGGAGGCTGCAAGGATTGAGTTCGTAAGAGCCAATCGTGGATAATCACCGAATAGAGTATGCAGCAAAAGAAGAAAGTTACCTGTCTCAATACTGGAAACTGGAAGTTCCTGGCAAGCTCCAATCCTTTGCAGTATTCATAGAATTCAGCAAGATTTTCAGCCTTCACAACCACAAAGAACGGCAAGAGATCAACAATGGGAACATCTTGAAATGGGGTTTCCCTCAATAGGAGAATTGTCCGATTTATGTTTGGAAACAGTAAATCAGATACCTGCTGCCCAGCCCTTTTATAAATGTTCAGAGCTTTCACTGCATCATGTCTTGACATTTCGAAAAACTGAAACAACAGTGAAGGTTTTGTATATTTTAGAACGAAAAGCAAATAAAAGTGATTAGTGAAAAAGGAGAGGAACTGTCTTAAGTAGGATTAGTGAGTATTACCATGTCCACAAGATTGATAATTCCATCGTTGATCGCACAGTATATTTTAAAGCTCTCTTTCAATACCTAACCATCATCGTTATTGCACAAAAAGGAAAATGTTAAGCAGCACAGAGAAAATGTTCTATCCTGAATCCTGGACATAAAACAAATTCCTCTTCCACGCTTGTCACTTAGAAACTTGCTGCAATATCAAGAAATTTGCAGTACTTGAAGTGCAGATGAGCTTGGTGGATAGTGCATACCAGGGCCAAGGCATACTGTATGAGATAATTGCAGTAAGCTGCTCCTTCAGGCTGAGAAACATTTAGACAAAACAGTGTGAGGAAAATACTTCAGATGTTAAAAGAAATAATCCAGGAGCTTCAAAGTCTGGTATATATAGTAGCTTACCTGACATCCAATTAGCCGATAAAGAAGCTGCTGCAATGCAGGTAGCTGCTCCAGGAGCTCATCCCCACTCAAAACTCGAGTTCGGCTATGGCCCTGTTATAACTAGTGAACATGTAACACTGTCCTTTATCTGATAATCAAGGCTCTCACTAGAATTGAAACACGTAATTTAGGGATGGCAAAACCAGCCCGATCCGAAGCCATCGGACATGGACTTGGGGGCTCGGCTCAGTTCGAATGGCCTGAATTAGTTTGACTAAAACTACATTGTCTTAATCCTGACCCTAGCCGCTCTTTAAGTATCAATCAGTATCAATCAGAATACAGAAATGACCTTGTTTGATGCAGATGATTTAGGCACGCGCTCAGCCTCAATGTCATACTTCAAAGTCCTGTAACACTCAAGTCTTTCTTCTAGGAAAAGAGCATATGTTCGAACCCATGCAGAGCAATCCCAGGCTGCAAACAGGAAAAACCGCCTAGAACACGTTCACACCAACTCAGGAAAAAATTTCCAACAAGAGAGCTACATACCCATGGGGCTTGAGTCATCTTTGAAATTGGATATTTGAAGAATGCTTCCTCTGTGTGAATAGCTCATCAGTTCGTCCCGGAAGGTAGGATCTCCCTCTCTCAACGTCCTATGAATCACTATCAATGTCTTTATAGCAACCTGTAAGAAGAAGATTTCACGATTAGAGTTGGACGAAACCCAAATACCTTCAATGACTTAAGATGGTAAAATCACACAGAAAAATGTTCTATCCATTTCACAACAGCAAGACACTAGTCTTTCTACAAACTAATCCAGAAAAGGCAAAATTCTGACAGAGAGATGACAGATTATGGAAGGAGGAAGGAACTTACAATCCAACTCTTTGTCTTAGCTAATCTCTTGGCAAGTGTATGAATGCAGTAAGCCACATCTGCCCGTGGACGAATCAGCGAGGTTGCCGAAAAGATCCCTACGGACGAATCAGCCAAAAATGAGATGAAGTCAATAACTGACGCATTCATTTTCCGAACATTCTTTCCTATTCAACTGTATCATCAAATTTTGTTTCAAATCGCTTAGCATCGAAACAACGTTGTTTCCACGCATATCAACTATATACCCTAACGAATTCGAAAATGCCCATAACAACAGAATGAGGCATCATATATATCTATAAGAGAAGATGAACGAACGTACTTCGAACATGGCGTTCTTTAGGAGGAGTCTCAACGTGATTTGTGGCCTTCACAATCGCAATATCCAATTCCTTCGCATAAGAGAGAAGAAAAAAGAGATTAACAAAAACAATATTACCCACATTACATTTCAACAATCAAAATCAAAACAAGAAATGAAGGAAATTATATCAGAAAAAAAAAAGTAACAAAAACCACCTTGAAATCGCTGTTGACTTTAGCAAGGCCGACCTTTGTGGAGTCCTTGAGCGCACCATAAGCTTTCCTGAAGCTCTTTAACGTTCCCATTGCAATCTGTATTATTGCAATGGTTTTTCTTCTTATAAATTCTTTATCAAACAAAAACCAAATACGATATTTGTGGTCTTTTGTTGTCTTGGTTTTGTATTTGGTGTTTGGTTTTTCTGTTTGATTTTATATTTTTTTCCTGGAAACGTGCTTCCAACAAGAACAACCAAATACCAAAAAAAAGAAAGAAAAAAAACACAACTCTTGTCTCCTGTCTCCGTCTCTCCCACAAATGTTACCAATTGGAGTAATCTGTCCAATGAAACTGTTATAATTCTCCTCTAATCATATCAATTATGATTGTTGTCGTGGGAAGGACGTTAGTTGGTAGTTAAGACTCATGAAGAGAAGATGGCGGGAGTTGTTATGAAGCGAAGTTACGATAATGCCTACCCATGTTTGGTCAAATTGGTCCGAGAGGCAGAATGGTGTTTTAAGACACAAGGTACAGCCACTTCCAATAAATTATTAAAAAATAGAATCTATTTATATGGATAAATTTTAAATCGTCTAATTTTGGTTTTTATATTTTTAATTTATTTTATTTTAATTGACCAATTTATCAATTAATATGTTAATTTTGGTCTTTAAAATTAAAATAAATGAATTATTTTTATCTCAAAATCTCTTTTTTAAATTAAATTTAGATAAGAAATTTTTTTAATTTTTTTTAATTTTTAGCCGATTTTATGATGGTTTAATACTGACTGAACTTTTTAAACCTTAAACTTTTTGTCTTACGGCGTAACTTTTGGTTCGGTTTTTAAAACATTGATTCTAATACATAATTGTTAATTATTATTGTAAGAGTATTACTAATCTATTTTAAGGAAAAAGATAAGGTTGACAGCACAATATATTGCATGTTGAAATGATAAGGTTGGATGGGGAAAAGTCGCAATCAATTAAATAACAAAAAAATATAACATACAAGATATTATTCAGAATAAAAAGAAACAGTTACAATGCAAAAAAAGTAATTAAATAATTTAGAATTTAGAATCTATAAAATTAGTATTTTCATAAATTTTTTTCTTGAATACTTCAATCTATGAAATAAGAAGATGGACACTTAATTACAGTCACATACTGAATTTGTTATAATTAATACATATTTTAATATTTAATTTTGTACTATAAATTATGTATCTTTATCTAAATATTTTGTAAATAATATTTTAATTATTCTAATAAGAATAATATATCAATAATTTAAGTAATATTTATATTCTTGTAACATTTGACACCTCTAAATTTTGTATAAATTATTGTTCATCCTTTAATGTGTGAAAATCTATATATGCATTAATCTAAGTAGTATAGTATAATTAATCTTTTCTTTTCTTGCAAATCAAAAATAAACTAAGAAAATGAGGAAAAGGAATGATCTTCATTACAATTTAGCTCACAGGGGAAATTATGAAGAACAGAGCACATTTACTTTGTTGCTGCTTCTGCTGAGACTTGTTGGGATGGTTTAGTATGGTTTAGTTTTTTCTTGAGGCGTTCTCTGCTCTACTGTTTTTGGTTGTAACTCTTGGCTAAGCTCAAATCATTAGCTGGAGTAGGCACATTTGCAGGTGCCAATGATTATTAAATCCGGCCTCTGTTTTTAAATAGCTCATGAAGTTAGCACTCTGATCTTCACGAGCTAATGATGTGTAGTTTCATGTTCAGAAGACAGCTTGAACTCCATTTTCTTTAGTTGCAACTCTTAGAATTAACTTGGGCCGATGTTTCTCTTTCAGCCTTCAATTATGTAGACAAAGGTTCTTCCCCCTGATGATATAATATGTTAAAATTTTACACACATACACAACATTTTCTGAAACATACCCAGGACAAACCATGTAACTATAAGAATGATCCAGAGACCTACTTGATCAAATGAATATGTACATGTAGGGAGGTGCAAAAAGGTAAAAGTGAACATACCGATACCATCCGAGTGTAATTCAGTTGCTTCATTACTCGATCTGTTCCGAGCTCCTAAAGCAGAAAACAAGATGTAGTTGAATGAATATTTTGCAGATACATGTTGCTCCATTGAACTTGTGTGACACATATCGGTACAAGAAATTCTGGTAGTAACCAAAACAAGATCAAACCAAAGATGAAGATCTGATACTTGAGGTCCTAATATATGACAAACTTTTACAAGGAAATAATGTCCCACAAGATGATTATGATAGCTGCAGGTAATGAATTAACTCTTTCTTAAAACCATTGCCAATGTAACAACATGAAGCCCAAACTTGCTGATCTTTAAAGTAAAAACTCTTATTAAAACCATTGCCAATTTTGGTTGGAATAGCATTGTTTCGATCTGAAATATTTTTAAAGTCAACTGGAAATCACAATATAACATTGACCTCAAGTCATCAGGCCCTCTAGATCTTCATTTAAGATAATTATGCATATAGCATGTTCAAGTTGAATCATGAAGATGAAGAAGCCAAAGCTCCAAGAGCTTTATCTCAAATTCATGTTGTTGTCTCTGAATCAATTTTCTCGAGAATTATTGGATATGAAACAGCCAAGAAAGCTTGGGACACACTAAAAGAACTCTATCATGCCAGTGATAGAACAAGGCAGAAGTAAGTGTTAAATATCAAAAGAAATTTTGAGATTCTAAGAATGGAGGAAAAGGAGACTCTACAAGAATTTTCTAACAGGCTAATGACGGTGGTAAATAAAATTAGATTGATAGGAGGAGCTACTTGATAACGAGATTGTAGAAAAAATGCTTGTAAGTTTGCCCAAAAGATTTGAGGCAAAAAATTCATTTCTAGAGGATTCAAGAGATATCAATCAAATTATCTGGCCTGAATTAATCAATGCTTTACATGCTCAGGAGCAAACAAGAATGTTGAGAAAAGAAGGAACTCAATAGGAAGTTGAGGAGACTTATCTAGCAAAGGCTTCGTCTTCAAAAGCAAAAGCTCAATCTCAATGTGGTATTTGCAAGAAGTCTGGTCATGCTGAAGACAATTGTTGGCACAAGGGAAAGTCTCAGTGTTTCAAGTGCAAGAAGTTTGGACATATATAAAGGAATTGCAAAAATAAGACCGAAGAAAGTGTCAATTTGGCACATGTTGCTGAAGAAGAAGAAAACTTGTTTTAATATTGATGAGAAATGCACCAAGAAGTATTTTGGAGAGAAGTGCTCCAACTATTGAAAAGTGATGGGAAGTACATCATCAGGCGCAAAGAATTTGTGGTTTTGAATCAAGGGAAAGTGTTAGAGATATGATTCAAAAATTGTTGCAGGAGATATGATTCTAAATCTGTTGGAAAAAAATACTGCAACAAACTCTTAAATCCATTGATTGGTTAGCTGGTTAATTGGAGATTTTTAGTGTTTTTAGTTGGCAAGAATATATGTTAGTAGCGAACTTTCTGAATTTAATTATTTGTTAGCCTATAAATTAGCATTCTAACGTGCATTGATAGTGTATTTGAACAAAAGAGCATTTGTCCTCTGTTTCTTTTAAAAATATGTAGAATTCTTATTTCTTTCGTTTTGTTTTTTTGCAGCAGTAATTTCTTTTAAAACCAACAAAAGAGAGTATATCATCATTTGGTTACCTGCGCCACTTTCCACATACAGTTCCACCTTCCCCGCCATCATCTACAACCTCTCTGCATTGAAGCCAATTGGCTACTGAGCTATTTTTAGAGGGTTTGTTCGGATTCAGTACCTACATAAATAGATATTAGTTTTCTCCTTAACCCTTTACTAGTTTATGGCTTAATTGAACACTTCTTCGAAATTATGAATGAATTGAGCCTTACATGTGAACTAAATGGATCACTTGATAACGTCATTTCCTCAGGTTTTGCAATGGCATCGGTATTACTGAGAGGCAATCGTGAGTATCAAGAACAAGTTGGAAGTAAGGTCCCAAAAGACAAGATGCAGAGTTAACTAGCAATCAGGTTATATATGTGTGCCAAGCTAAAAAATAGTACAAAAAAGAAAAGAAAAACTAAAGATGTTATATGTGTCTTTAGAACTTTCTTACATTAAGCAATAAACAAATAGAACTGTGCTCATGAAAACAGGAGAAACAGAATAAGTAAAAGCACTAGCCTGTTGCTCCCAAAGGCAGGATTTGGAGATTAAATCTTTTACTTTTAAAAGCTTAGCTAAGCTAAGTTTCCATCTTAAAGTTATCATGTTAGGGTAACAGGCCATTTTTTCTTAGTTACTCCCTATCCAGGCCAAGTTTCTCATGAGCTGATTTGGTAACCATTTTCAACCTTGAAGGCTCTATACATGAACCACCAAGTCTTTCCAAATCTATAGGTGCAAACTAAATTTTCTTAAATTTCAAACTCCAATTCCAGAACCCGAACACTGTTCCACGAGGATAAAGGAGGGGAAATATAATTGTTTGAAGTAGTAATGCGTAGGCAAAGGATAAGATCTAGCTGAGCTTTTATGACTGTGTGATGGCCTCTAATGGCAAGTTGTTAATAGCATTGATGAAATTTTGGCAGTGAAGAGACATGGCCTATCAAAGAAACAAATCACAGCAGCAAAATGGTTTCCCTACATTCCCATTACAACCCAGGGCCAATATCAACATGAGAGGTCTAAAAGAGAAGGAACATATGCATTAGCTGGACTTGACAAAAGTGAAGGAACATACGCATTAGCTGGACTTGACCAGTCTGGAACTTCTGCTTGGAAACCTTTTCCAACTCGAACACCAGTCACATAAGGTTCATTATCTCTCAACATACGTGCTGCAGGATGCAAATGATTGGCAGATGAAGCATTTCTAGATCTTTTCCTTCCTCCCATGATATTAGGAGACTTTCTAGAAGTTGTCTCCTTGAGAATTTTATGCTTCTTCAGACATGAATGGCAAAACCACTCTTCTGCTGGTATTACTTTCATACGCAAATTACAGCAAGATACATGAAATGCCTCTTCACAGTTATCGCAAATTAGCATCTTCAAGACCAATTCCACACGAGCACATATCTTGCATGAGCGAGAAGTTGTCCTACCACTGGCATCACCAACAGCTTCATTTGCAGCATCAGGCTCGTAGGGCCAGACTCTGCCCAACAACCCCCCACTCTTGAGTATACAAATGCAAAGATCCTTTGTTGATAAATCCTTCGCCATGACCTCAACAATCATTGCACAGGATGAGGAACACTCACCAGTATCAAGTTCAGTTCTCCCAGAAGCTGAAACATATTCTGTATTTGATTTCAATGATGAAAAACTATCATTAAAATTGTCAACTTCAACAATTGTCTGCCTGCTGCTTTTGCAAACTTCATCAGGATGCAGTCTATTGGGAGATGAACATCCATTAATAGACTCTGACTTCAAGACATCAACCCCTTCAAGAGCTGCAACTGACGGAGTATCCGAACCTACAACAGAAATATAATCCTCTACATTTGTCTTTGAGCGTGCACCAAACTCTCCTAGGGAATTGTCAAAAGAAACTCTTCTTATCTTTCTTCGCTGATATACAAACTTTGGTGTTGAGTACTCTGACAATGTACTGACAGTTGATAGCTGAGGACTTCTCATGGTACTGGATGGATCATGGTATTTAGGATACATATACCAAATTTCAGCGTCACCCATCCCATCACGTGCACAATCCTGTTTCTCATGATCAGAAACATGAAATAAAGCAGCCTCAATTGAACTATGCAAGTAATCTATATCAAGATTATCACATGAAAGCACTTAAGTATATGTGGAAGATTGTATTTCTGCTCTCCAGGAGAAGTTGGTTGTCAACAAGAAGAAAATTCTGTTATGCAAGCAGCACAACTTAAAAAAATGTCCATCCATTTACTACATGATTGATTCTCTGAGAAAACAAGGTTAGCATGCATTGAAATTTATCATCCTCATCAAGTTCTTAGTCCTAGAGGAAATTGATGTTTTTTTCTTTGGTTGACATGAATACTCGACACTGGTACCAGTACAGTGAGGATTAACCCTTTGTATCCTACTACACTTGTATCTAAATTCATCATTTATTACCTCCTTACCAATTAGGTGACTGACAATCTAAAGCTATAAACTACATGGGATGAATGAAGTATTAGCATTAAGAAAAGAAAGAGAAAACGTCATCCGAAACTGAGAAGTAATTATTCATTTATGGTTGATGCAAAACATCTCAAAGACGAAGCTTCCACCTCTAGGTTTCAGGGTAGAATATAATGATCAATATACAACACTGATCTTGTAAGAAAAAGTGTAGAACTTTTAATTCCCTGTATATTTTCCTTGGACGATCTACTTCTCTCCTCTTTTTTTCCTTCTTTTTTTGGGCATAGCAGGACATGTTTCTCCTAGTCAGAGGGTAGACCTTGATTCACCAGAAAAATTCTTATTATTGCAACCAAGAGAGTCCAGATTGTTTCTTAACTTCCCCATTTGGCTCACAAATCACAAAAACACGCACTTCTGCATTAACCTGAAATCAAATATCCTATCTAACAATCTGAATAAAGTCCAAATGTGTAATCAAGGAAGACATATAGAACCTATTTTGACCATGTCAACTATCAAACCATGAAAAGGGTATGGCGGTGCTTGTAGGGGACGTTTAAGGACAGTCAAGGAGACGCAACATAGCACTTGGGTTTTCATAGATTCACAAATTCTCGAACACAGATACTTGGTATATGAGATAATATGAATGCTATTGTATCATATCAATTCTCAGGCATCACAAAATTTAAAAAACAAGTTCATAATAGCACAATACAATCACATACGATCAACAACAAAAAAAAGTCAAAAGGAAAAAAAAAAAGACCCAAGAAGTTTACCTGATCGGAGAAACGTATGAGAACAAGGGAATGATTTCCTCCGTGGAACCTGCCTAAAGCCCATAAACCTTTCTCTCTCTATTTCTCCGTCCTTATATCAAAGTATCAAACTCTTTAGCCTTTGGGAAATCACCTGTTTCCAAAAGTTACTTTCAACCAAACATCTGTTTATAGAGCACCTTTTTTTTAATTTTCAAAAACTTAAAACTTTATTTATGAAATTATCAGCACTAATGCTCTGGATACATCAGAACTCCGAATTACAATTGTCAAAAAAAAAAACAAATTATAATCAATTCTTAATTACATCTAATTAAGCATCTCTTTACATTGATTTGAAGGAGCATCAAACAGCAGTTATGTTCATATCTTTATTCATGACAAGCATAACAAGTCAAATTCCACAAACAACTGTAGAGATTCTTAATGAATGTGCAATAAAGCTACTATTACTCTTTACATGCTCATTAGTTTGGTGAATAAATCCTGTAATCACAACTTCAATTGCCAAGTCTATGAAATATAAACTCTGGAAAAGTAAAGCATTATAATGGAAATGGCGAAAAAGAATCAGCAATCACGAACACTTAATTCATCAACAAAACCAATGTTGCATTATTTGAAATTTGCCACAAATATCCAATCTTTTTCCACATAACCGCTGATGTTTATTAGTGGGGCATTGGAAGTAAAATGGGTACGTGGAATGATCATTTATATTACGAATTATGATCACAAGAAAGAGCATATAGGTGACAGAGTCTTTGTTATTAAAAGATTCCATTTTCACGTTCATTCTCGATGACAAATGGCGAATTGCAAAAGGGATATCATGAACAACCAGCAAGCATTAATAGCAAAAGCTCACTTCAATGAAAGTACAGAATTGCAACTCCTTTTTACATTCGAAAGTGTACATTTTAAAACTTTTATGTGAACCTCTTTGTATATACCGTAAAAATAGCTTCTTTTATATTGGTCATATCTGCAATCACTTTGAGCTCGATTCAAGTGATATTTACTGGTTTCAGCTTGTTTAAAGTTGAATAAGTAGCAATTTTTGTCAAGCGTCCAACTTTGTTGGAATACTCCTAAAGGAGCTTACTTCACCACTTAGTCAAATGTAAATACAGATACAGAAAGAATAGGTTTCAATGGAGTCAAGGCCAGAGCATGAGCAGAATCATTTTAAAACGCATCCCTTAAAACCCGTATTTGTAATGGGAATGACGGGAAAACTATGAAATGGGAAAGTTCATAATTCTTCATACAACTAGAATATGAGTCAGAATTGTTTACTATGTTCCATTTGATTGGCATCATAGTGCAGGAATACAACAGAGTGAAGTCCTGTAACTACGAAATCCCCTTGGAACATTTATCTGCTATTTTTCACAATTGGTACCTCACTTGTTTCATACAAGTTCAAAAATTTGATGGTCCAAAATTAATTTTCATTTTTAAGTTTATTTTAAAGGATCTGAGTGGTAAAATCTTTAAACATTCCCGTCTGTTTCTTACTTATTCAATCAACTAAATCGAGCTAAGAGTTCATATTCAATGTTCCTGATAACCACAAATGTGCCTCTATTTCTATCATCCACTACTTGAAAGGCATTACAATGTCTTCATTAGAAGATAAAAAAGTGAAATGTTTGATTTGTATGCAGTAGGTATCAAACCAAAAAAACATATGATCATCACAAGCCTCAAGTGTATGCAGTTCTAAAGTAAACAATCGCGTAACTGTTCAACAAGTAAATCAAAAATAGAAGTTAAAACAGACCAAGTACCTATTCCTATCTTCTTAAACATTAGTGAGCAATATCACCAACAGTTCGATCA
>JAOQMR010000008.1:1558618-1571440 GCA_027563865.1 Erythroxylum pelleterianum
CCATGCCTCTATGTTGGTCAAAATCGGTAAATACAAAACCCCTTTTCTTTTTCTGTTCATTATTCATTTTCAATGATTTATATATATATTCAACTTTTATTACTAAATACTTGATATTAACATAAATAAAGTATACATATTAATTATATTTTACGAGTTTTAGATTAGACGGGATTTAGTTAATTTAAAAGTTAAAACAGTGATTGATCGTTTTATTTAAAGTTTTTTGTCGTATTAACAGTTATTTATTACTCGTGAAAATCAATCATTTAAACGAAGATTACGAACAATTTTTACTTAAATACTCTTTATTTTGAAAGATTAATTTGTATTAGTACATGTGAAATTTGTAAAGTGCAATCCTTACAATAGTGTTCATAACATCTTATTAATGAACGCAGAGATCTAAGTACAGTTCTGGAGAAGCTAGCATCTATACCCGCGGAACACAGAGAAGCAAGGTAAACTCCATGCTCCAGCCACTTCTTAGGCCTTCAAGTTTCAGCTTCTTCTTCTTCTTCATGCGTATTGACATTTTGTTCCACCTGACTTGTCTCTTCAGGAAGGCCTACACTATGAAGGTAATTTCTTAGTATATGATTTTCAACACTTTTCCAAATAAAGTTTTTCAAATTATCAAATTTTAATATTTATGTGAAATTTCTGTTAAAAGACTTAAAGACAAGAAAGGGATATAATTAGTAGAAACACATGTAAACTAATAAAAATCTGTTGATGTGAATGATTTATCTTGTTTATAAAAAATATAAAAAAACAATAAATAAGTATTTAACAAAAAAAATTATATGCAAGAGATAAAATCAGTGATAAAAAAATTAAACCGTAAAAATCTTGAATCATTCAACTTTTTAATTCGGGTTTCCAATTTTCAATTCAATTTACTATAATAACTCTTGTTGTTAAAACCGGTCAATTAATTAATGAATTAATTAATCAAACTTTATTAATTATAAATAAAATTTTATTTACCAATCTATTTTTTAATTAAACTTTACAAATTTTTTGATGGGTAAGAACAATCTCTTATAATCATATTTCAAAGTTTTAATTTTATTTAATCTTTAGCTGGTTTTGTGATGGTTTAATATCGATTGAACCTTTTAAAATTTAAATCTTTTGTTTTATCGGTTTAATTTTTGGTCCGTTTTTTAAAACATTGAATAAAATAGATTAAAGAATATAGATTTAAGTAATTTAGACTGTGAATATCATCAACTTTTTTTTAATTGATTCATGTCATTTATTTTTTGTTGATAATCTTGAAACTAGAAAAAGGAAACAAGTGAAATCCTGTGTGTTTTACCATATTTACAAGTGAATAAGAATTTTCACAAATTGTTAATGCGCCAGTTTTTGAGGAAAATGTTCACAAAGGACAACACAGACGATGATGCCATGAACTTCCCAGTTGACAGGTTCGTGGGTTTCTCTTCTTTTTTCTCGAGAAAATGTCTCGATTCTTCGTACCTTAATAACTTCTACCTGGATTTTCTGTCTACAGGGAAGAACTACTCCAAGTACGTTTCCTATACACACCAATGGATTTATTCATAATTAATCATAACTGCAGGTTACTAATTTATCATATGTTCAGATGCATCAAAATCAATTGAAAGAGCTCAAGAACAGACTTAAGGAAAGGAAAAGAATCCTGAGGTGACTCCAAATTGTTTTTCTTTTTTAGTTTTCTCAGTTCTTTTGGATAAGATAATGATCACATCACTACTTTGTCAGGGAATGGACAAACCCACAAAACGTCAGCGAACCAGCTCAACTCAGGATCATGGAGGATCATATTCAAACAGCTCTTTATAGGTTGAACGTTAAAAAGGTTCGCCTTGCATATTCAACTTCTTGATCTTCTTCCTCTTTCTTCCATGCATGATTCTTTACGTAATTAATAACGCGACATCGATTCCTTTTCAGATTCAACTGGCGGAGCAACAAAACCAAATTGAAGCTTCTCAGGTTTCTTTTTTCTTCTTTTTCAGATTCAACCATTTTGTTTTGTATTTCTTCTGGTATGAAACTTAGAATTGTTTGTGTACTGAAAGAGCTGACATGATGAAGTTGTTGGTCGCAGCAGGCGGCGGCGGCGGCGGCAGCGGCAGCAGCAGGAATACATCTTCCAGAGTTTTGTTTCCAAGCTGGATATTTCATGATTTAGAAACAATTTGCCTTAGAAACAATTTGCCTAATGTTCTATTAATCAAAGTTTGTTTAGAATTAATGAGCCTAAATGGCAGGTTTAGTGGTTAAATGAAATGTTAAAAGTTTGAACTTGACCTCAGTTTTTTGAATTTTAAGTATAAGAAAAAATCATAAATTTATTTGTAAGAGTCTAGTTTTAAAAAATTAGAATTAATGAATTGAAAATAATATATCTTTTATATGTTTTATAATTTGAATAAAAAAGTAAAAAATAAATAAATTTAAAATATATGAAAAAGAGTTTTGAAGTTTATGATTAATCTAATATTATTTATATATCAAATCAAATCGATTCTTAAAATCGAATTGAAATAACTAAATTAAATATGATTATCTTAAATTATTAATATAAATTAAAATTAATTACTTTTGATCAAAATTAAGAGTTAAATGTTGAGATATGGAGCTTGATAATATATTTGGACTTTAAACCAGGCCCGCAGTTGCGGATCCAATTGTATTCTCCTGGGCAGCAAAGGTGAAACATTGAATCAGTTATTAAAGGGCAGTTATGGCTTTTGTATTTTCTTAGGCATATAAATACGTTCTATTCTCCTAGCGTACCTATGTTGACAATATTGAGAGTGAAATAAAATCCTAGCTGTCCGTGGATGTAGCAAAATTAACATTAGTGAATCACGTAAATTTGTGAGTGTTTATTTATTTCCGCACTTGTTCTTTGATTATTGTGATTGATCGTTCATAACATAAAATTGGATTATTATATTAATAACATTTAATTAGTTTATGTATGATGTTTATAATTATAATTATCTCTTTTTTTATTTTTAATTAAAATATAAGAAACCATTAAAAGTTATAAATTATTTTGAAAATTTCTTAAATTATGTAAAATATCTAAACCTTCTACACTTTAGGCTATTAATCGAATTTAAACTAAGCTTTGACTAGAACACTACTCTATACCTAAAGTTGGATCCGAACCCAAATTTCTTTTGGACCGAAGTTGGCCTCACAGGCTCTATCAGTTTGAACTTGATTCTTACACGGAACGAACATAGTACTTCAATAGTAAATGTGTTATCTTTCATTAAAAATTTCTGTTCTCACTGACACTTTCTGCAGCTTTTTGAACAGTTTGCTTCTCCAATAATGGGTTCGTTAAAGGTGGTCCTGTAATAACTCGGGACAGGACCTTACCTAACCAAGGTTGGGTCCATGATGCCACCAGTCATATGTTGGTACTTACGCGAATTTCATTAGCAAACAGGTTTTATTATTGGATATTTCGGTTTTCCACACTAAAACTTGGGTAGTGATTCGTTTCTCTGATCATAAGCTTGGAAATAGGTGAAAGCATTCAGAACTTGGGAAGCAGTTTAAATCCTTGGGAATATCTACATCACATTCCTGTAAAATTTTATGACAATTAATGGTCCATTTCAATGGCAGAACAGAAACCATACTTGTAGCAAGTGGACAAGTTGACGAGGTAGTTCAGTCTGCTGGAGAAGTGTCAACATCTGATCTGAATTCTGAAGAAATGTGACGGTATGTACGTCACACCAGCTAAGTCACTGCAGAGCATTATTGCTGGGAAAAACAAATAATGCACTGCTTCAACCACCGTCTCCAGGCCAGAACAGCTCTGCCTGACACAATAAGAGTCTGCCTCGTAGCCCCACCAAGCTAAGCTACCAGACCATGCTTATAGTTTGTACAAAGACCATCACAAATTTACTGTGATCGGTTCAAGCAGAGAGGGCGAGCATCATGATAAGCATTACTCTTCTATTATTGAAGTAGTCCCAACCTTTCCTTTTCTCCCAACCACAATCATTGACACCAAGGTTTTTATACAAAACTTCCACTAACTGATCAAACCAGACCCCCCAACAACCAAAAAGTTGAATAAGTGCCATTCAGACCACTAATCACTAAGTTTCTACATAATTTACCCTACTATGATATACTCGGTTGATTGTTGTTGTTGCATATCACTCGCCAGTTTGAGATATTACCTCACCAAACTTTAGGAAGAGTTGCGCATCTGAGGTGCTCATTGATGGACAGTTAACTAAATGTGGAGTCTTGAGATTTGCATACTCGTCCATGTAAGATGGAACTTTGGCTGATGGGAGCGGGAGAAGGGCAGGAGGAGGATTCTGGTTGCATTGTTTTGGCAGGGTGGCGCATGGCACAAGGCTTCCCAGGACCCGAGTCACTTCGTGCATGGTCGGGCGATCGGGTGGCTGTCTCTTGGTGCATAGAAGAGCAAGCTGGAAAACCTTTTTTACAGCACCAAGATCCTTGCATTTGGCAGTTATCTCAGGATCAACAGTTTCCATGACAGTATTGTTTGCCGTTTTCGATAAAATCTGCATACAGAATGCATGCTAACTGGCTTAGTATTCTCTAGACCGATATAAATATACTATCGTATCAACTTGGTACATACCATGTGGTGAAGATTGCATTCATTATCAACAGGCTTTCTTCCAGTCAGCAGTTCAAGTAGAACAATCCCATAACTGTAGACATCGGACTTCTCTGTTAGACGAGAAGTTCGTGCATACTCAGGGTCTATATAACCGATTGTCCCCATAATATAGGTAGAAGTGTGTGATTTTGAGATGCACAAGCTTTTGGCTATGCCAAAATCTGTGAGATGGGCCTCATAATCCTTGTCAAGTAGGATGTTTGATGACTTGACATCCCTGTGAATGATACGGGGACTACAATCATGGTGTAAATATGCCAGCCCTTGAGCAGCTCCAAGGGCTATTTGAAGACGAGTATCCCAGTCAAGCTTTTTCTTCTTTGTAGGTCCTGAAAGACATTGGTACGGTAATTCAATTACAAAGTATTCATATGAAAAAGACAGCACTATAACAATAGTTCACAAGCAATTGCTTCGTACAAATTCAGGTCTCATGATAATAAAACTAATCTTCACAGAAACAGTTATACAAAATGATAAAAAAAAAGATCAAATACTAGATACAGCCACAAATAGATGCTCTAATTTGAAGAAAAATCTTACCATGAAGGAGATCCCAGAGACTGCCATTTTCCATATAATCATAAAACAGAAGGTTTCCTAATGGGGATAAAGAGTATCCCTGGAGGCTAACCAGATTCCTGTGCTTGATGCTTCCGACTGTCCCCAACTCAGTTTCAAATTCCTTCAAGCACTGAGGATAGTGAGAGTAGAGCCTCTTAATAGCCACTGGTCTGCAATTTTTAAGGACACATTTATACACAGTGCTCGACGCACCATAACCAATTATATACTTCTCACTCAAATTTTCGGTCATCCTCATGATATCCTCATACACATGTAGTGCCATGTTCATGTTAAGGATCACCAACTTTGGGGTCGAATAACAAACTGTTAATCCAAAAAATATAAAACTTTAGGAACTTCAAATTAGCAGTACTGTTGTATTTTGAAATGAGGAAAATTCAATAATCTTGGTTGTCGCTAATGTATCGTATTGATTTCTGATAAGTCGAAACATAGCTATATGCCATTAGTTATTTTGGTATTCACAGACATGCAGCAGCCGCACCTGGTTTGTCAGGTGACCCGTCAGGAAATGGTGGTGGATTGTGTGGCCGGCATGCAGCAACTAAAATCATGAGAAGAAGCACAAGAGCACCAAGAGCAATCCCAAGTATTGCTGCTTTAGAAATGGTTACTGTGACATTAAGAATCACAAAACAATTAACAAGTGTCACTTCCAAATCATACAAGATCAAGTTGACAACTTGTTGCTCCTCAGATGTGATTGAAAGTACAAATGACAGTAAATTAGTGATTACCTCTCTCAGTAGGACGAGAATCATGGCAAGGTGAATTAAGCCAATATCCACAAAGACTGGGATTCCCAACAAAACTGCAAATGGAATAAATTGGAGTAT
The DNA here is from genome assembly GCA_027563865.1 of Erythroxylum pelleterianum. NCBI lineage: Eukaryota > Viridiplantae > Streptophyta > Magnoliopsida > Malpighiales > Erythroxylaceae > Erythroxylum > Erythroxylum pelleterianum. Next base: position 1,564,736 of record JAOQMR010000008.1, read on the forward strand.
CAGAGAGTGGAAAAGTAGCCAGTTCATATTGTATGGAGACCGGTCATCAAATCAGCTAACCTGTCTGGTGAAAACCTAGAGAAGTTATTGCTTGTGGGAATGACACCAGCTAGATTATTGTAAGACACATTCCTGTAGGTGTTACTTGGGTCAGCTACTGAAGATACCATCTCCAGAGTAAAATATCAAAAACCAATGAGATAATACATAATATCAACTTACAAGATAGTAAGACTGAGGCAGTTGATTAAAGGCATTACGTCACCTGATATGTTATTGTTCTCCAATCTCCTACAATTGATGTGCATGGAAAGATTAATATGATTAGTCATGGCCTAAGTTCGGTGCATGTAAAACAGATGATTATAGTCACCACAAAATAGAGCTCATACATTATGGAATTAGAAGAAGAGTATGCAATGCTCAGTATGTAACTTGCATATTTGAGGAATGACAGTAGTATATCACAGCTGAAAGCAAATGCCAACTAGAACTTACAGAGTAAACAAGTTCTGTAACTGGCAGAGTTCCTGAGGAATCAGTCCTAACAGGTCATTATTTGATAGATCACTGAGCATAAAAGCATGAAACGCCAAGTTAAAAAGGAGAAAGCAAGGTTTAAACGGATTGCTTATTTCAAACTTATATAAAGATATTACATCTCCATAACACTTCTGAGATTACCAAACTCTGATGGGATAATTCCATCTATTTGGTTCCTGCTTAAATTCCTACACGTAAAGCAATTGGAAGTCAGTAAAAAGCAAAGCTTTAGCTTTAAGACAATGGGAGAACTTGTCAACATAACTCACAGCTTTAGGAGATGTTCCAAGTCACCAAGGGAAGAAGGAATTGATCCACTGATTTTGTTATAAGAAATGTCCCTGAACAGAGGATAGGTGGGGTTGCGGACAACCACTTCGAGGAAGGACAATAGATGGACATAAATTGAAAAAAAGATAATACTTACAAGGTATCCAAGTTGCCAATTCGAGAAAGCTCAATTGGAATTGGACCTCTAATGCTGTTGGCTGAGAGATTCCTAGAAGAGCCACGAAAATGGAAAATCAACTAGAAATACAGTTTTTTTTCGTCAACAAAAAATTAACTAGGACCAAAGCTTAGATATACATCAGGGCCAAACTTACAAATATGTCATCCTCTCCAGCTTTTCAAATGCCTGTGGAATTGTCCCGTTCAACCTGTTTCCATGCACATTGCTGTGATCAAAGAAAATGGTTAGCAATCATCCAAGTGATTGCTTGTCAAAAACTTTATATCAAACTTTATGTTAGCAATATTTTTTATACTTACAGGCTATTAAGATTCGTACAGGAGCTCAGATTATCAGGTATAGGCCCATCAAGGTGATTGCTGGCAAGATTCCTGCCGTACAACGAAAAAATCCATTCTAAAAATTTTTCTAAAGACAATGCCAAAAACATCGCAAAATTTGAAAACCTACAGATCAAACAAGTCAGTTAGCTTCCCAAGCTCTGGTGGTATTCGTCCTGAGAGTTGATTATCATTCAATTCCCTGAAAGAATGCAGAGTAGAGAACATTCTGAATGTACAACATATGGCATTCTAGGTCCAGCCACCACAGGAAACATATAAAGAGAAGAGATATACCAAATTAACATCTGAATTCACGATTTCATAATATTGGTATTGAACAATTTATTAAAGTGAGTCCACATAAAATATAGGGCCAGGGATGGTGCACATACAAGTAATGAAGTTTTGTCATATTGCCAAGCTCTGGGGGAATGGATCCAGTGAGCTTGTTACCGTGTAAATATCTGTCACATTAAGAAAAATGAATCAATTTACAGAAATAAACCAGCAATTTGACAATAACAAGAATGCATGTCTTTAAATAACAAATTACAATGAGATGAGAGCTCACATGACTGCACAATATGAGATTATTAATCAGAAATTTCATACAATGATTACCTGTTTTCATCAAAATTCATCTGAAATGTTGGAGATTTAAAACCCAGGGACTATATACAGATCAAGAAGAAAGCACTTACAATTTTTCTGTGTATGATAAATTTCCCAAGATTGGTGGGATGGGCCCACTTAACATGTTGCAGCTCACGTCCCTTTGTTTTGATAGGAATCAAAACCATATAAAGCAGCGTTAGAAGACTGTTATTCCTCAAGTCCTAAACTGCAAGAAAAAGTCAATTAACAACACTTACAGTACAGCAAGAGCCTGCATCAGACCAATGACAGACGGTATCTTTCCTGATAGTTGATTACTTTGCAAGGATCTGGTAATCCATGATCATTGTATGAGTAAGAATACTTCTCAGGCAAGTTGCCATAATCAAAATTGAGAAAACAAAGGTCACTTACAGTGTAGCTACTTGTAAGAATCCAATATTGAATGGAATCTCTCCTGTTAGCTGGTTGTAGGAAAGATCCCTATCAATATCAAAGAAATGAATGAGCATAAAACTTCCAGAAAATCAGTGATTGCAAGGAAATTTAGTACCACTAGGAAGGGATAGGGTACATACAGGACCTGGAAGGAGGTACAATTGCCGATATCCTGAGGAATACTTCCAGTCAAACTATTGTTTCTAACATCACTACAATGATAGAATGATCAAACTTAGAAAAACATTCTGCAATTTAGGTGAATCATCTCAATTCTACAATCTTTGAAGACCAATTTAAATCTTGCAAATAAAACTTACAAGTACCACAACCCAGTTAACTGGCACATGTCAGCAGAGAGTGTACCAACCAGATTGTTTCCTCTCAGCCCACTAAGATTGAGAAAAAGATAACCATTAAGAAGACCAATGTAAAGAGTAATCCAAAAAAGGATAGTAGAAACATTCCAAGAACATTCAGAAGGGTGGAAAGCATTACGGCATACTCACAGATACTGTAAAACTTCGTTCCAGTATAGAAGTCTAGGTATTTCACCATGGAGTTGGTTCTGTGCAAGGTCTCTGAAACCAGCAGTTCGAACATAAATATGTTGACTTGAAACAATCACGTTGAAGAGTGAAATTTTAAAGGGCAATGTCTTACAAAATCTTCAAGTTTGGAATCTGGGACAGGGTAGATGACACTGGGCCGGTCAATAAATTGTTCTTCAAAATTCTGAATTCCAAGAATTGCAGTTGAAACTTTCTTTCAGACATTGAAAATAAGGCAGTGGGAGTAATTAATAACCGAGGAATGAAAGAATAAGTACTCACAGAATCTCTAGCTGCTTCAACTTTGAAATTGAAAATGGTATGTCCCCATATATCTCATTGAATGACAAGTCCCTAACAAGAACAAGAGAGAGCAGAAATCATTACAGCATATGAACAGAGATCTACTGAACATTATTGATCTCGCTTAACCAATGGAACATACAATCTTTCTAAAGCAGAGCAGTCGCCTATCTCATCAGGAATCTGCCCAGAAAGATGATTACCCCCAAGGTCACTGATACAAGATCAACAACAAATGCTTGATCAAAGTGACTAAACGAGATTTGATATGAAAGCGCAAGAAAGGAACACTCTCAATATAGCCACAGAAAAAAAGCAGAAGATGAGAACTCTACATGGAAACAACAGCTTTGAGATTTCCTATTGCAGGTGAGATCTCTCCACCAAGATTCAGACCAGAGAGGTTACTGCAGTTAGAGTACAACAGAAGAAAGTCAGTAGATTTTATTGATAACATAACGTGAGATTTAAAGCACTTAAAACTTCAAAGGAAAACAGTAAATAGGTAAACTAACAGTGCAATGACATTGAATGTGACATTGTCACAAGTGATCCCTCTCCAAATACAGTAATCCGAAGAAGGGGAGTCCGTCCAGTCATATAGAACATTGTCCACATCTCTAAAAGATTTCTTTACCGCCATCAACGTTGCCCCTTCACCATCCGTACCATACTAGTAGTTAATATCGATCTTAATAAAAAAAATAAAAACTAAAAGAAACTTTCTTACAGACACGAAAGCGATTCAGATTCTGAAATGTTAAGCTGTCATGAGAAAATTTTAAAACTTTACCATTGATCGAAACTTATACATCGAAATCAGAATCTGGAAGTAGTAAACTTTTAGAACTTGAATATAGTACCAGTGCAACAGGAAAAAAAAAAGACTAAACTAAACTAAAGAAGGATCTGATGAAGTGACCAAAAAAAGAGAAGCTTAAACTGCGAAAAGAATCCCTGGAAGCAACACGTTAAGAAGCAAAATGGGACATAAAGCCAAGAAACGTACAAAAGTGAAGAGCCTTAAATATTAATTCCAGTCCAGACCTAAAATAATTCAAAACAAGCTGAACATTTTTAGTTTCAACAACATTCATAACAGCAAAAATGAAAAATCTCAGTTATCATTTTCTGTTGCTTTCACCATGATCATTTCCATCTGCAACTTTCGGTAGCCAACATATCAAGAACTCACCGTCATCAGACTCAACGTAACCACAACCCAAGCAGAGGATAAGACCCAGTAAAATCCATTCCACGCGAAATGCCATCATAGCCCTTCTCAAGATGCACCCAAAATTTCCACTAAACTACTCTAAGGCCTCCAACTTCTGTACGGCCACTTCCACTCGCACTCCTGGAACTTTAGTGTAGAAGATGAGAAGACGGAAGGAAGGGAACACCTACATAAATGCTCAGTGAATACTTAAATGCTCAGGGAACTTGCCAATATCGAGTACAATCTAAAGCTCCTCGTTCTACTCGACAAAGGCATGGATATTAGAGAATAACCAACATGAACTTGCGCTCTGGAGCGGGTAAGAGGCTAAAAGGCTTTTGGGTTTTTTCTACTTGTTCTATCACATCGCTTCTCCAGAAACAGTACTGCACTCATTGAGTATCGGTCAGTACCAAAAAGCTACAGCTAATAGCTGTGTGAGAGACAAAGGTAAATGTAGGAATAGAAAGGGGAACAGCTAGAGAAAGAAAGATAGAGTCTTTGCCTCATAAGCATATAAACAAAAGTTAAAGAAAAAAAAAACGCTCTTTCTTCTCTCTGCCAGAGCTCTGCAACAAAACCTGCAACTTTCTTTCTCTATCTCCCTGGTTACTAATGAGTAATGCAATGCTTTCAAAAAATATATCCCCACAAGTAGCAACCTTTCTCATGGGGTCTCTGTGGAGAGCTCCATTTCAAAACTCTTTGGTACAAATACTTCCATATCCATGCATAAATAAATTTCTATTCATTCTCTAGGTGGGAAAGCTCAATTAATTCATCTTTGGACTTTTGCATCACAGGCCTCTCCCAATGTTCATTGTCTGTACTATTCGACTTTGGGAGTTGTTTAAATCTGTTCGGATCATTTCGTTATCTAACTGTCCAAAATTATCTCCGTACTAAGAACTCCATATGTCCAAATTTGCTACACTAAAGCATAAAGAAGTACATATATTAGTGAAAACCATGTCCCGGTAACTTTGTATATGATCATTTATAAGATAAAGGAGACATTTTTACTATGTTACTTAGAGAGTGGCATACATAATAGTAAAACAGTGGAGATAGATAGAGACTGACAGGGGGGGAAAAAAAAGAAAGAAAGGATAGATAGAACTGCAGAAACTGAGCAGCAATGGGGTCCAGACTCCAGAATCAGGGATGAGAGCAATGTGATTAGTCCCTATTTAAAACCCAAGAGAAAAGTTGGAACGAAATTGCTCCACTCTCTCTCAAAATCTCATAGCTTTGGACCCCACTTAGCTCCTTCTCTCTTATCTTTATATAATAACATTTGTGTAATTTACCTCGGGAAGGTCATTTGTCTCGTCCTTTCAATCTGCTTTTCTTCACTCTGACACCAACCCTTCTCTCTGATTATGCATGTCAGGTCCTATGTCCTTTTAGACGGCCCATTAACGCCGTTACTGTCCTTCTCACCAAGTTAATGCAAAGGAAGAGTGACACGGAGAGACAGAGAAGGAGAGAGAGGGGACAGTCCTTCCTTTTCCTTTCAGAACATTATTGTATTGTTCATTGGTTGAGATGACTATAACTATAAACAACAACATTCTGAATCAGTTTATTTTATTAAGCCTTATTTGACTTTGCTTTTCGTTATTATATATAATACAATGTAGTTTAGTGTCCTTTGTCTCCTAGATTAGGATCTGCTCCTCTTGACCCAACATGTCTCAGCACTCACAGCTTGCCACGTGGTGGGCAAGTCTTGTCTGGGATTTTTTTTGCTTCCTTTTTTGTTTTTCCTCATGATCCCATAATATACCCATCTTTTCTCTGTAATCAATGGGTTTTGCTTCCTCAACAAGGGAGGAGTGTAAATATTTATAGGCACAGAACTATGTCCAGAGGGCAAAAGTTGTGATTTTTTTTTTAATTTCTGCAATTCTGAAATTAGACTTTTTCACTTTTAGCCGGTTTGGGAAATGAGGAATCTTTACTAAATACTCCAAGCTGCCATGTGCTGTGACAGACTCAAACCAGCCATTGGAGTGTTGTGCCCAGAAATCCCTTTCAGTTTCAGCGCTTTTAGTTAGGGACTATATTGAGTTTTCCATTAGATTTATCAAGCAGGGAGTTTTTTTCTCACTAGATCTTTTTGATTGGTTGAGGATGAATATCTACAATACTAGTTTATATTAGTCTGAGAATTTCAATTGGAACAGCTTATTTAGCACTGTTTGTTGGTTTGCATGGAAACAAAGGAATGACTTTGTT
>JAOQMR010000008.1:1571540-1594769 GCA_027563865.1 Erythroxylum pelleterianum
AGCCATAGCATAGTGCGGGCTCGTGGAGTCAAAACTAGGCTCGTGACTTAATTAAGTCTCTTCTCTAGGGTAGCACCTCCTTGTTATAAAAAAAAAAAATTACTGCTTGATATTATTATCATTATTATTTCTGGTGTATAATTGATGAGAGGGGATAAGTGGGCCCAGTAATCACATGATAAGCGTTTCTTTCTGAACAACAATTCCTTGCCCTGTCACGTGCCCATTTAATGTGTTAATTTATGGTTAAATGGCCCATTCAGTTTCCCAACTTAAATGCCTTGCCCTTTTTTTCTTTTATGGGGAATGAACTGAAGAATAAATATCTCATGAGAGTCTAAAAGTCTAGAACAGTGTAAGAAACAGTGTGGAATGTATACCCAAAGCCAAGTACCATGAGCTTCCCAATGAAAGAACGTGTGCATATGAAGTCACTGTTTATGATTGATAATTCAATAATTTCAACTTTTTAATTTAAATATTAGTTTCAATTAGAATATGTAAAATTTTATTATCGGTTAAATATATACTCCATCCGATTCATAATAAATGTCGTTTTAGAAAAATACACTTATTAAGAAAATTAATGAAATGCCTGATATACCCTTATTAATTACATGTTAAAGTGCCTTAAAAATATAATCTGTGTAATTAAGATGTGAGAAATTAAAGGTTAATTTTGAAAGTAAAATTATAAACATACATACAAAGTCAAGAATAACACTTATTTTGAATAATTAAAATGTATTTAAAACGACATTTATTATGAATTGGAAGGAGTAAAACTTTTACATGTATTCTGAAATTTGCACGAGCTGCATACAACCTCCATATAAATGCAACAAACATGCCACTATAAGCTGTAAGTTTTGAGTTCTAAATAAGATACAATTACAAGCACAAATGCATGATAAAGTGTATTATTACATAATGACAGCAACTGTTCTTTTTCTTGCCTCAAGCAATCAAATTCAATCACGAGAAAAAACATGGAATACGAACATGACACGAGCTGTGCCTGTGCCTGTGCAAAATAAGAAGAGACATAACACTTACCTAAAACTTGCAACATTCTACACACAAGTATTAAAGTTTTATGTCTTTTTTTCTGCCAGATAGAACAATGGAAGTACAATACACAGTGCAGCGACTGTTTCATTATTATCTGTTTGTTTTCTTGGGGTTCAAATAACTCCTGGCTTTTGTCAACCAAGCTGGGAGCTCTATTTGTTTCTTCTCTCAGATCCGTGAAGCTTTAGAAGCAATGAGTTGGTGACAACAAAAATTGAGCTTAATGCCATCAATCCACCTGTCAAAAAAAGTAAAAAGCAAATGAATTAGTCATCCCCCTTCCCCTGCATTAATGCATATATGTTGCTGGCTGAGGGATGAATAGTGAGTGTGGGCAAGCATTATTTGTCCATGCAAAGGAAAGAGCTTTCATTCAGTCACCTGAAAGCGAAGGAGTCATGGCAAATTCATACTGGGGAAGTAGCACTCCAGCTGCAATAGGAATAGCTACAACATTATACGCCACTGCCCATGATAGATTTTGATATACTTTGGACATTGTTGCCCGAGCTAGATCCAGAGCATCTACAACCTATCATCAAAATATCACAATCTCATTAGCTCTTACTAATATCTCTATCTACCAACCAAATTCCTATGAAGAAATGAGATAGAGTTAAAAAAATTCATCTTGAGAATTGTAGATACCAAGAAGAATCACCTATACAACATTAACATGCCATGTAAATGATCATCTTCTTATAAACAGCAGGATTAACAACTATTTGAAAAGTTCTCCTAATTGTGTAAAGAGCGGGAAGAAATAGGTTGTTTTTTATTCCAAGGATTTTGCTACAAGAAGGTAGATTACAAAGCTTAGTGTTAGCACATTTTTGTGGTAATTAATGCTGCACACTTCCCAAGGAGTAACAAATTTGAATGCGAATAAATCATACTTGTGAAAGTCGGTTGCCAAGAAGAATAATGGCTGCTACATCGGACGCAGCATTTTCTTGTGCTTCATTCTGTAAAGCAATCCCAACATCCGCAAGTGCCAATGAAGGGGCATCATTTATCCCATCACCAACCTACATGAAGCTTACCACTCCACTTAGTTTCTGTTCAAAATGAGTCAATACATTCTGAACAGCTTAATCACCCAACACAATTGGTATCTTGAGTTTCACACCCAAGATGGACTCCTATTTCAGACCTATTGGCCATTTGATCTAACATGAGCAGGAAGTTTCATCTTAATCACCATGTAATCACCTAAAATTTTCATTTGAGTTCTATGTCAACATGTTAAAATTTCACATGAAGAAACTGACTGAAGTATGAGGTTTCTTATCAGCTACAGACAATGGCCATATGACTCTGTCACGGTTGATACCAGATCCCAGGGGAATGCGAAATTTAAAAAATGGTTACCATAGCAACAAGATGTCCTGCTGCTTGAAGAGATGATATAATCCCAGATTTCTGCTGAGGAGTCAAGGATGCATTAACAAACTCTGCCTCTATACCAACACTATTTGCTACAGTTGCAACTGCCTCTTCCCTGTCCCCTGATAAGAGGACTGTATTTATACCATTCTGCTGCAGCCTGTAGCAAAAAGGATATAATGTAGAGGATAAATAGATAGGAAACGTTGTTGAATAACAGTGAAAATAAATTCATTAGAGAAACCAATAGATCTTGTGACTCATTAGCAGAGGATATCAAAGACATTCTCCTACAGCTTTTCCTTCTTTCTGACAAACTAAATATAAAGAGGACGAGAGAAAGAAAAAGCTCAATGTCTAACCATTATAAGTAATATATTAAAAAGAGGCTCAAGTAGAACAAATTTTCACGTCAGAAGTACATCCATTTCCAAACAACAAACCTTCTTTAAACCAGCATTCTTAGGTAACAAACATCAACTAGTACTTAAAAACTAGTGGTACAGAAACTTACCTACTCACTGTAGATTTAGCATCATGGCGCAAACTATCAGTTATTGCTATGGCCCCAATGATCCCTTCTCCTTCACGTCCAACATAGACAACCGTCTTTGAATGGTTGGATGAAAACATCTCTTGTGACCCTTGGTAAGTCAAGACAGCTGCAAGCTTCTGTATATCTGACTGGCTTGTAATTCTCAGGAATCTATCATGAACCCACTCGAATTTACCAACCGCAACCAAGCGTCCATCTACTTCCGCCATGGTTCCAAAACCTGGTTCTGTCAATTGCCCTCTTGTTGTCGGGATTTTCAGGTTCAGTAATTCTGCCTTATTTACAATGGCCTTTGCAATTGGATGCAATGCTGTTTTCTCAACTGCAGCAGCAATTTGAAGAATTTCTGATTCCTCATATGTGACTGAAGCCACAGTAGAAACGGCAGGTTTCCCTTCAGTGAGGGTGCCTGTCTGAAAGTTCAAAATGGGGAGAAACAGGAAACAAGTTTTCAGTTGTACTAGTAGTACTACTAAATATCTCTTAGGCTAGAAAAAAGATTACATTCCCACACGGGAAAACTGAAAAGGCAAACTTACCTTGTCTAGAGCAATGTGATCAATGCTGGCCAAACGTTCCAACACATCTCCACCTCTTATGAGAAGCCCTTGCTTAGCTCCTGGTATTACCAAAAAAAAAATGAACATTAAACACCCAAAGAGATCAATTATAGCCACATGCAATTCGTGACTATTAAGAAATAACAGAAATATAAGAAACTGTCTGTTATTAAACTAATTGATCCTGAATTGCACAGCAAAAATAAAGACCATGCCTAACAACAATAGTTCCTACTCAACAAAAGTCCTTATAATCCATCTCGCCATGACTTTTTTGTTTTTTCTCAGATAGCAGAAAAAAATTTAAGTGGTAGCTGATCAGCAAATGACTTTAGCATTGAAGTTTATGTAAATAACCGATGAGTTAAAGACGTACCAACAGAAGTTCCAACTAGGATTGCAGTGGGTGTAGCCAGGCCAAGTGCACATGGGCAGGAAACTACCTGGAACACGAAATTCAACGTCACAAAGATAGAAGTGGGTATTAATCTCAGAACATTAAATTATTCCCCTAGAGGATTAATGACAACATGAACGATTACAAGACTTCGATGCACAAGACCATAATCACTGACCAAGACATCCACAGCAAGTTTCAAGCTCAACAGTAATGGGTCACCATCTAGTCCGGCAATTTCATTGAGCAAGACATCGGGAAAAACGTGTGAGCCAATATAGTACCTGAATGAGAATGTGCAAACCATCAAGAGCAAGATTATGAAAGATATGAATCAACAAAGATGAAAATCACAAACAACTGATGTGGGAAAAATCGATGATTGCTTTAATCAATGCCATGTCAAAATCACATTAAAACCCAAATCTAGATAATAAACTTGAAGTACAGTATAATAAATACAATGATTCATGTAACTAAACCAATAAGATGAATAGTGCAGGGGGTTTGACAGATGAGTAGAAAGGAAAGCCGTAGACTAGATTGCCTCCAATTTGACACAAGGAAAAGACAAAAGGTAAAGTAATAAGGCATACCAAAAAGCAAAAGTTGTGGCTGATATAGTCATCACACTGTATACAAATGGGCCGGCTATGGAATCTGCAAGCCTTTGTATGGGTGCCTCACGGCTTTGAGCATCCTCAACCTTGAAATTTCACATAAAAGCTTTAAAATGTGAAAAGGCCGCTCCAATGACTGATTTCACTCGAAGGCATCAAACTTAAGAGGGACAGGATGAGCACTCACAGATTTTGTAAAAACATAGAAATTTAAGTTTGTAAAGCTTCAATCTTTACAAGGTCTGAAATGAGGAAAAAGCAGAACGAACTTGTCTATTCTCTATCTTCGATTCAACTGATGGTCATGCTATGACAGAAGCAATAAAGGAAAAAAATAAAGTGTGGGAGAGGAAAGAACCAAAGAAACATACTGACCATGCGCACAATTCTGGATATTGTGGAGTTTGAGCCAGTACAAGAGACCTCAATCCTTAAAGGACCATCCTGAAATAAATTAGCAATTGCCTCTCCTTAAATCAAGCAACCAAAAAAAAAATATATATATATATATATAAACACACACACACAGACCAGCAAATAAAGAGATAAATCAAGAAAGAATTTAAATTTATTCCAAGTACAATTTTATTCATGTTAATAGTATCAAGAGGTAAGATGTTGTATTACCAGTTCAAAATTTATACTAGAGAAAAATGGAAAGCATTGTGAAAATGTCAAATATTAGCAGTTTTAAGCAGCCATTCGATCAAAAGCTTAAACTTTTGGGTGAGGCATAAAAAAGATTTTGATACAATTCGAACGAGCCACAATTTGGAAATAGCATACTGAATATTTTTTTCTAATTCTGAAGTCCACCATACCCAATTTATTGTTCCAGCTGAGACTCCCAGGCCTGCTTCCTTGAATACTGGCAATGATTCACCAGTGAGCATGGATTCATCGACAACACTTCTTCCAGCAAGAACTCTCCCCTGTTGAAGATCAGTGTAATTCCAGCTGACATTCAATATGCACAGTACTAAATTGACACTAAGTAAGAGCTGATGAATAAGCATCTCACCTCACAAATCATAGCAAGCACTGATGAATTCTAAATAATGTAGAAGGTTCAAATTTCAAAGATGTGGAGTTTGTGACTGAAGGACAGGATGAATTGAATTTATTTATTGACAGAAAAAATAAATAAACACTGATTATTTTGGGATGAAACAATACAAAGATCAACTTTATCCAATGTTTACAAGATTCTTTACGTAATGGAATTGAATATAAGAATAAACACATGGAGAAAAGAAGGAATGAGAGAATACAAGACTCTCTTTGAAGAATATAAAATGCTTACATCCACAGGAATGACTTCTCCAGGCAGAACCAAAACTGTGTCTCCTACACGAATGCCATCAGTGGGAACCTCAACACAGATTGCGTTATTGCAAAGAACAGTATCAGAGGGAGGATTGCCATCTGATGAAGTAATTACAAGTCGTGACTGAGTGGATATGAGGGACTGCAAAACACGCAGCTCAGAGATATCAGATAAGTTTGTTTTAATTAGTGATAATACAGATATTAAAAGAAAATCTAGCATAAACCACTGCAACCAAATATTTGAACTGAAACCACTCGAATTTGTAGCAGGTAACCATTACATGTATGAAACTGGGAATCACAGCTGCAAAACAGATTTCAACTTACAAGAAGTTCATTCATATCACTAGATGCCTTGACCCTCGCTTTTTCTTCCAGAGAACGACCTAAAAGTACAAACCCAAGAAGCATCACCTGCAAACTAAAAACAAAGCTGCATCAATAAGACTTATAGCTGTTGGTTTGAAACACTACGATAGCTAAAATTACACCTGTTAACAGGTTAAGTGGGTAAAGAAAATTGCAAAATCTCCAGATATCTGGAAAATAAGCCATGGTTAGGTCACCCTACGAGTAAGCTTATAACTTATAATAGGAATGCAAAACAAGAAGGTAAGCAACTCACCGGCTCATCAAAAAACGATGCATCCCATTCCAGATCAGGGTTAAGAAGGGCAACCTACAAGAGAAAAGATTTTCTTTTCTTAAATAAAAAGGAAAAATTAACCAAAATGGGATAGGGTGCAACATGAATAAAATCTGAATCTGATAATGACAATAGGCAAGGTCCTCACCGCACTGATGAGAAATGCTGCAGTGGAACCAAATCCCACGAGAGAGTTCATATTGGGAGAACGCTTCATGAATGCCCTTAGACCATCCACAAGCAACTCTACAAAAGATTCACAACTTTTAGTCCAACAGACTAGATATTTCTTTTATAAACAAAAATGAAAAGGAAGTGTATAGTTTTAAGGTCTGCTCATTACATACAATCCAAGACTAAGAAATCTGAAACAAAAGACCAACCTCTTCCTGGTCCCAGCAAAGCTCCCAAAGCCAAACCACCCTTCAAATACGAGTTATGCAAAACCTCCAACATCGACCCTATACGAAAATCACATACAACCAACTTAAGAACCAAAAGTTACAGAACGCAACTGGTTAACTAAATTGGGGTTGGTTATACCATGACCAACATGAATGCCAAGAGAGTGCAAGAAGTGGGAAGCATGCGTCCCACAGCACAAGGCCACCAAAGTCCACGCAAAAGCCACCCGGTTCCTACTCTTAACCATCAACTCCTCTTTCTTCTTCACCATTTCCCGCCATTTCTTCACATTTTCAGCAACTCCCATCCCGGAAACCCTCCTCTTCGCTTCGAATCCGCAATCGCTCACTCTCCTAACCAGAGACTCCGCTACGCTCTCGAAGCTCTCGCTCTCGACAGCCTCGGGCTTGAGCTTAATCGCAGCGGTCTCTGTCAACATGTTGACGACAACCGAGTCGACTCGTGAATCGGAGGAAAGCAGAGACTTGACGCGTGAGACGCACGCACCGCACATCATCCCGCTCACGTCAAGAAGAACCGGATTGTCCTTAGGCAGACTCGAAGCCGGAGCTCTAAACTCCGTCTCTAGTGTGTTAGAGATTGCGAGACGAGATCGGCGAACTAAACGACGCCGCTGCGTTCTGTGAGCATTGAAGTCAAGGCAGTCAACGCGGCGTCTATTCGCGGCGTAATCGAAGTGAAGCCTCACATAAGGCGATGCTGTGAGTATACCAAGAGAAGCCATTGAACTGTGAAGAGGAAAGCGTAGGACAACGTTACGTGTGAGAACGAGAAGAATACATTTTAGAGAGAGAGAAAGGACGAGGGAGGAATAACAGTAGCGAGATGAAGATGATGGAGACAGGTAAAGAAGTTAGGTGGCGATTAAATGAATATGGGCCTAACACGTCATCTACGATGACGTTTGGATTTAAAAACATGTGGTAGAAAGAGATCGATGTGGTCGTGAGTTTTCGGACCGTTTTAAAACCCGACCCGATACGACACATACTCTTTTCTAAATTTCACCGTTTTGAAACAATGTCCATTAGCGAATCATAATGTGCCACGTAGCAAAGCAAGACTACGTTATCTTCGTTTGAGCTTCAGAGTTTAGAGAGGAGAGACACTCTCTTTTGCTCACCTTCGACTGAACAAAGATGGCGTTGAATAAGTCACCGTCTCAGAAATTGGAATCCTCCAGCGTTGTGACGAACTTCGTGTTGCTCTCTTCTTCCATAGTTCAGAACCCATTGTCTTTTAGGCCCGTGAAGCCAAATCTTGGTTCTGCAGCTACCATCCTACGAGAGCTTCACGGTTCAGTCACTTCAATTGCTGATAAATGCTTTAGATTCCTCCACTTGATTGCTTCTGAAAATCCATTCTTCAAAAAGATCCTTTCTTTCTCTTGCCACTTCAGCGAACAACTTACCCATGTAAGTTTCTGTCTCATTTGCCCAAAGCTTGATTCTTTTTGAGATAGTCAACAATGGTAACTCTGTAGTTTTGACATAGCATGTTAGAGAGTTAACCTTATAGTTTTTAACGGGACTTCACTTCAGATTCACCGTATCAGCCACAGGAATTCACACGCTTTGTCCAACCACAGTTTTGCTGCTATCTTACCGGGCGATTCTGTGGCAGGGGTTGTGGTGGCTAATGGCATCTTCAATTTTCTGAATATTTACAACACACTGTTGATTATAAGGCTTGTCTTGACCTGGTTTCCCAACTCTCCCCCTGCAATTGTTAACCCTCTCAGGTGCACACTCAACCTCTGAAGTTTCTTGTAGATTTAAATCTGCAATTATTTGAGAAGAATGTGAGATGAGAACCTTGAAATATTAATGAAAGCTAGACTTGTAATGAGGGATATTTCATATACTTGCAATCGTAATTGTAGAGTCATGAAAAGTTCGTCGATTCAGTTTCAATATTGGATTTGTTCAAATCTTTACCAAGTTTTTTCATGTGGACTTCATGTCTTGGATTCAGCACTGTGTGTGATCCATACTTGAACATATTCCGTGGAATCATCCCGCCACTAGGAGGAACGTTGGATCTCTCTCCTATATTAGCATTCATAGTTTTGAATGCCTTTACTAGCACTGCTGCTGCTCTTCCTGCTGAGCTTCCAGTACCAGGGGCTCCTGTAGAGAGACATGCACCTCATTCAGTGTTCAATAGTCTGACAACGACTCAAAAGAAATGGATGAGAAGGATTTGTAGAAACAGTTCAAAGGGCTCCAGGAATGCTGATTAGGTGACAGCATTCTGTAATTTGGTAGTTTATCAATACTGGGAAGTCTTTTCCGGTCTTAGTACGGAGATACATCAAACGTATAACAATGTTATTGACTGTATTATTTGATCAGAAAGTGAGATGGTCATATTCCTATCCAGATTGATCTTTTTGATATTCATTGTTCATCTTTTGTAGTTAGTATGAACTCTGAAGCTCATGTGATTCCATCTTTAGTAGCTTGAATTGTGAAGACTAAAAACTAAGCAGTTCTTTTGTTTTAAGAAAAGCACCTTCCCATTGTTGGCTTTAGCACGCTGAACTTGTTCTTCATGAGAACTGTTGGAAAATCACGAGTGGAGTTATCCACTTCAGAAAGATATATAAGGAAGAAATATCTTATATATAAAGATAGGGCCTAATGTCTTAAAGAGGGTTTTCTGGACATTGTGATCAAGAGGAAAAGATGCCAAAAGATAATACCATGCAGCATCAGATTCTGCAGGTGGCGATAAAAGTTCTTAGTTAATGGTTAATGCTCTATCCTTTTGCCAATTACCTTAGTCTGCATCCTTTAACATATATAAAAGCTTCTTCAAGAAGTAGATTACCCAATTTTCTTCTCCAGAACATGGATTTTACAACTATTGGAAAATTTCTCCCAAAAACATGGGTACAATGGGATAGCTGTTTATGTAAAACTTTCTATCCTAGCTTTGGATTTCCAAATTAATTTAATCTGCATAACAAATCACTTTATTCCCTTTTGATGATCAAGCTGATTGGTTAATGTTCTTGCAGAAAGACTTTGCCCCACTTAGACCCTTGTCATATTGAGCATCTGCAACCACTCCACAGCAATATGCTTTACCATATTATTCCATTGTATAGACTCAAACTATAGACCAGTATTTACAGTCCACAAAAGAAGATTATCAATCACCAAAAGGCATAAAAAATCGAACACTATTGTGGTGATATTCGTCCGTACTTGGAATGCTTTGGCTTAGTGGTATGATAAGAATGACAAGGTGTTTAATTATACTTTCAACTTCTGTTTCTTGAATGGAACCAGCAACTGCATGCGGGAGTGGCAGGCGTTGTTCCTTTGAGAGGCTTCTGGCTATATTGATCGGCCTGATAGCTGTGTTTTCTCCTCTATATATCAACCAGAGGCCCGTCTATGATTCAGAATTGGATGATCAACCTATCAACCTTGCCTCGTGGCTGCCACTGCTGCTGGTGATGTTGATCTTGGCAATTGCTTTATCACTGTTTCTAGACCAGAGCTTCACCAAGTTTGATCCATATTGGATTCACAGAGCTGGTGGCTCTTCTGGTGGTATTCTCTTAATCCTTGTGATTCTTGCTTTGGTGATAAAGTGCAAGGCTTTCACGAGTATCTCTAGCTTGAATCACGCTTAACAGCCACCAGTTTCCTTCATTTTCCAAAACATCTGCAGGCTTTAAGATTAGCTTCTTCTACTATTGATTTCTTAGTATGCACAGGGATAATGTTATCCTAAGATTCGCTATCCTTAAATCACTTTCTTGGACTAGTTTAAATTAACTATTGTTTTTGGAACTAGTTTAAATTAACTCCTGTTTTTGGAACTTCTTATGGTGTTCCTGTTGCCTTGAAAGTGATAGTCTTATAATAGAGGAACTAATTTTGTAAAGTTTGGTTAATAACTTGATGCTACGGAAAATGAATTGATGCACTACCATACTGAAGCCAACTGAAAAAACGAGCCAATATTGAATTACACCAATCAAATTACAAAGGTCAATGCAAATATCAAAAGGGTATCAGAAACATGAGGGAAGTGGAACATTTTGTGATATGAAAATGTTCTATGAAACGAACGCAAAGGCTGCTGCAATCAAAGCAGCGGCAATAGACAGCCATAGACTAAGAGGCTGACGCCAAGCTCCACTGCACTCATCATTAGCACCGCTAAAGCATCCAGGTCTTGATATTTTGGCCTCACCTCCCTCTAAGGCGAAACTGCTATTACGCTTACCATTGCTGAACAGTACACACCAAAAGTAGGGAGAACCCCCATCAGTTCCGGTAACTGCAGCTCCAACTTCTGTGTGATTCTTATCGTAAAGAATTTGTAAGCCTTTCTCATCATTTACGAGGATCTTTGAGAATGCTTCAGAAGGTGGGACATATTTAGATTGGCAGCCTAGCAGACGACCGGTAATCTGTGAGAGGGTTGAGCTGACAACACCACAGTTAGGTGCAAAAGATTCAGCAAATTCAGATTCAGCAGGTTTCTTGGCATCAGGCCCGCCCACAGCATCACAACTCCCTTGATATGCTTTTATGTATTGCAAAGCAATGCAGGCTAGACCAGGGTTGCTGTACAGTGATGTACCCTTGTGTGAAGTCCTGTTACTGTTAAGCACAGCCACCAATTGATCAGCAGGGTTGTTGGTTACTCTCACCACACCTGTTAAATTATACCTCATTAGATCCAAGCGTAAAGAACAATAAATCTGCAGCCTGGACTTGGATCTAACTTGAACCTGATTTTAACACGAGCAAGACTGCTTAACATTAAGCATGCATCATAACCATGCAACAGAGTATAAATCTTACATTAAGCTGATTCTGGACACATAAATAATGTTAAACGTTTTTTATAAGACTTGTATTTTGCGGTAATAGTTCCACTAAGATGTGTGAGCAAAGAACACCAGGAGGGAGGCTGATGAAAGGTGAATTCCTGAGGCACATTACAAGCTAGCTAATTCCTCCTTAAAACACTTCCTTCATGCTTCTTTGTGCTTGGGTTTTCTCTTATGCAACGACCTTAGATATGTAATTCTTTAATCTTAATGGAGGAAGAGCAAATAACTAATTGATCTGCAAAATCTGTTTAGTAATAGCAATCCCTTTTGAGATATTTTGTGTTTGGCGAGATACAGGGTAGGGTTTGGATAATCATTCATGACACTTCTGAGCTCAGAGGGTTAATTTCTCATACGATCCGCCTCTCCCCTGATACCAAAAATTGGATAAAACAGCTCAATCATCATGTGATACGCTCAAGTTATTGAAGATTTAAAAGACTCTTACTTGTAAAACAGTGATTAAGAATTTGGTTGCAGAATCACCTACCCTTCTCTAATCTATGGGATGCCTCCTCATTCTTGGCTATAAGCAAGAAACCTAAATCTGAGAAAGAATCGTAACTTCAAAAAGTTTGATGAACTTCCACTTGAGCATACAGCAGAGATCTGACTTCCTCATTACTTAGTTACACGAAACAAAAGTAGTAGAAAGAAACAATATTTCTAGCAATAATCCCGAGAAAACTAGCAGCTACATTGTTAGGTACGGTTGAAAAGATAAGCACCAGCCAAGACACAACTCATTTCCAGATCAGAAAAGCAGACCAGAAAATCAAAAACCCTTAAACAATCTAAATCAGCAACGAGGTACATTTCCCATTGACGACCATTATAAGCCAATCATAGGAAAAGATTGGAGCTTTAAGTAGAATGTATGCTTACCATGAGTACTTGCAGTAGCAGAGAAGAAAAGAAGAGTAAATGTAAAAAGAAAAAAAGCAGCCATTGTTTGAGGTAGTAGCTTAGCTTCAAGAGAACGGGAGTTAAAGAAGAAACTGTAAGGATAAAAGAGATGGGATCGGAGATGAAACAGAGAACTGAGCCGGTGAAATGTCTACTTCGTTGTGGTTGCTTCACAGCTATGCCTAATAGGAATACGTCCTCGGGTTTTCGAAGTTGCCGACATGTCAACCACTCAACCGGGTTCTACCTTCTAACATAAGATCCAACCCAATCCAGTTCACTTTGCTTCTGTCGGAATTATTTACTACAATACCCACTTTTTGTTTAAAATAAAAATAAAATAAAATTTCTTGTAAAAGTTTATAAATTTATAGTACGTTATACAGTATGCATAACCATTACCTTTCATTTTTAAGGTTAAGGCTAACTTAATTCTGTTCATGTCTCAAAACAGATTATTTCCAACTGATGAAATTTATCAAAAATGATTTTGAAATTTCCTTGCAAAAATATTCCGACCACCATAGGTTCAGTCACATTGTCCTGTCTACCCGAAGTTGGACTGAGCAGCAGATCGGTCTCCCTCTCTCACCGCCCCTCCTTTCCCCTAAGCGTAAGCATAATCACATTCTGGTTGATCCTTGTTAAGCAAAGTTACGAGCTTCTTTTCTTCTCCCGTCAAGTGAAAACACAGTATGCTTCCAATTCTTATACGGCCAACCAACTTTCCAGCAATAAGGATAGAGTTTCACATGAAGAAGGGCATGTCCTGTCTGTCTTCCATATGAATTCTGGGATTTCATTCAAATTATTTTAACAGCTTGGAGGATAAAGCTCGTACCCTTGAGCCTGATATTGGATATGAAACCTAAAAACCAATAAGAGGAGAATTGTACAAAAGTATGTTTTTTCCTAAAGTAACCCCGTTTTTACTGGCATCAGAGTTGTTTAGTTTTGCTAATGCATTTACCACAGATGAATCGAAAAGTTCTGTAATCAAACGTGAATGTAGAAATGATATGGGATTAGAAACGAAATAATAATGATAATAATAATCGTCAGATTATATTGTATTAAGAACTACAATATCAAGTAAGCTATCTATATGCTCATCAACCATAAAATGAGAAGAGATGGCCATTTACAACAGGAACAGAATCATCAACACCACACCAAAACAGCCTCCCTGCCGCATCAAGCCAACATAGACGATCCCTATACATTCAAGCTGACAGGCTACTAAAGACGCGCTTTAAACTTGGGCATGCAGTTCGTAATCTCACCATGCTTATGGAACATATCTGATAAAGTCAATTAGTAAAAGTTTTGTTATTTTAAACAGGAATAGTAGCAGATATACGCAAGATGATTCTCTCACCTTTGGACAAAAGCGTACATCTAGTGTTTCCAGCATGCTACATTGCAATATTGCAGATGCTACCGCCTCTTCATCAATGTTACAGGACTAAGAAAGCAGACAAGATAAAAAATTAGAGCAGTTCAGATGCACTACAGATTAACTTGGTGACCATTTTTGACAATAACAAGCACATGCTCCGTATGTAGGAGAACAGAATGATGAGGGCTAATGTTCCAAAATTTAAAAAAGTAAGTGCAACCATGAAAAAGCACATCAAAATTATGAATACAATCTCTTTGTGCTACAAACTAATTTGTAGCTACCTTAAGAAATATTAGTCTTAGAATATGGACATTTCCAACCAAAAAAAACATCAGTTGGTTCTCCATTTTAAATCCCATCTTACAAACTGATTCCTAAAACTTTAATAAAGACATGCTCCAAGAATATTCTTAAGCAAAAATAAATAAGGAAGTGTAGCATACACAAAAAACACAAATACCTGAAGAAAAAGACTGCTCAATCTAGGACAGTTGAGTTTCAAATTTTCCAAAGAGGAACAATGGCTGCAGGTACATCCATCAATTATATTATAAAAAACACATATTACAGCAAACAAGTGGAAAACTTCAAGGCAAAGGAAAGAAACATACCTCAAATTTAGAATGCATAATCTAAAGCAAGTAATATCAACTTCCTTCAAATTTGCAGATAAAGAAAGATTTAGCGATGACAGATGAACGCAACGTGCTATTGGTGGAATAAAAACTTTCCTGATATTAGGACAGCCAACACAATTGAGGTTCTGCAGCAGACGATTTGGCTGCTCGCCTGGACCACTGGCATCATCACGAGAAAAAAGTGAAGATTCATACGCTCCGATTGACTCGGAAAGCTGACCAGCAGTTGTTCCCCAATTCAGGTCATGCATATTAACACAGCCATTCAAACTCAAATGAGTAAGGTGTGTACAGAAGGCAAGAAGCTTCTCTATTGCTGACTGACAAAAGGTTCCGTAAGATAAGTCCAACTCCTGAAGCACCGAGAGAGCCCCTTGCTTATAAAGAGGCTCCAGAGAAGTGTCAGTGAGGTCCTTGCACGCTTGTAGTTTCAGTACCTGTAAATGAAGAAATAAACATAAGCATCAGGGATAAGGTCTAGGAAGTAATGAGGAAGAAATCACAAGCTCTATATTATAAGTACATGGTAGTCCACCGCATAGGGATTGATGCAGTATACACATAGTGAGATCACAATTACCTTTAGATGCAAACAGGACTCAAATACTGGTTGTAGGCTCACCAAGAATGTGTAAGATAAATCAAGTACAGTCAATTTCTTAAGCCCACCCAGAGAGTAAAGTCCATTAGAACCAACAGAACGGCATGACATCAGAATTAATGACCCAATCAAAGGACATGATGCCGTTGTTGCAGACAAGCAGTCATCCTTGAGTTCGCTGCAAGTAATACAAAGAAGTCAGCCAAGGTAATTAAAAAGGGATAATGAGAAAAGTAGATAACAGAAGCTGAAGCAAAACCTGCAAAAGGATGCATCAAGAGATGTCAGAAGAGGGCAATCAATGGATGCTTCAGATAATACGCCACATCCTTTCAACTCAAGTGACACCATGCATGGCGCTTCAAGTTTAAGCATGTTCAATTTTGGACATATTCCCAAATTAAGTGAACGAAGAGCAACCTGAGGATTAAGAAACCACTTGTTACTTTTCCCACAGTAGATATATAGCACAAAACAGATTGAGAATCCTATTCAGCAATTGCAAAAGAACAGTTGACAGTGAATCTAACTCACAGGACAAAATGATGCAATCTCAAGATGGTCACAACCATCCAAACAAACTTCCTCAAGACAAGGGCATGTCAGCTCAAGAGACTTGACAGCACGGCAACAGACTAGTGAAAGACTAATCAAAGTGGAACTGCAGAATTGCACAGCTGTCAAACTCTGCATAGTAACATGTTTGATCAGTTAAAAGAAAAAAATCAGCTCGACTGACACAAAAGAACCTCAGGTTTAAAATCAAGTCAACAACCACAGAAAGCTAATCATGTTGTAAAGAACACATTTCATAACCATTTCAACAACTAATATGAAGTTGTATGATATACCACAAGCACAAACCAATATAAAAGATCATAAGCTGATTATATGACACAGTCCACAGACCTCACAATTATCAAGAACCAGAGACTTTAGCATAGGGCATCCACCACCAGCACTAAAAACTTCACAGATAGAATTTGTTAAAGATTCACAGTCAGTGAGGTCAACTTCTTGCAAACACTGGCACTGTAACATCAATGTTGTCAAGTTTTCCTGCTTCTGCAAAGCTAGTTTCTGCATCATAACAATCAATTGAGAGTAAATCTAGAATACATTCAATTCAGCGGAATGAAGGCGCTGCATTTTAATTAAAAACCTACTTGAAGTGAATTTGAAGTGATGTTAATACGATGGAGAGCTGGGCAATTAGACACCATAATAGATGATAGCATGATGGTTCTCAAGTTCAGATCAGCAAATCTGCAGGAAACAAAGAATTAGAAGAAGAAAGAGAACAGGCAAACCAAAAGGATAATGCAAAAGCTATTCCGTCTCAGAATGTATGGATGGTGAAATAGATAGAGCCTTGAACTTACTTGCGACAGTGTACTAGCCTAATGTGCTGCAAACGAGGAAGATCCAAGGACACAGATGTCAATAGGTTGCAATTGTCAAGCTCTAAAACCTGTCAAAGGAGGATCCGTATAAAATTTGATGTTTGAAGCTACATAAGAAGTTTGATACAAACAGCCGGGGAGATGACGAAGTCAGACCTCCAACATAGAACTATAAGCTATAGCTGCCATTGAAGCTGAAGTGATACCCTCACAGCTGTGAAGTTTGAGAATGGTCAACATTGTCAACCTTACAGACTTCAAAGAAAACCAAAAACAAAAAACGTGTTAAATTAACGCATATCCATGAACAACAGCAGGATGTGGATAACAAGCTCTAAGTGCTCACCTCAAGGGATATGTTTGGACAATAAGATGCATTAAGAATGCGGAGATTAGCACAAGTGGCTGCTATTTCACGTAGTGTTTCATCACTAACACATGAGCAGTTTGACATGTCCAGGGACTCCAATTGAGGGCACGAAGTTGCCGCTGAACGGATGGCTGCATCAGGAAGTTTGTGACAAGAGCCTATATCAAGGAGATATAGAAGAGGACAAATAAGTGCAGCCAGTGCCATGTTGCTCCGCTTCAACGACAAGGTCTCGAGTTGTGGACATCTGCAATTGTTTTTTATTTTTGTATTTTTTCACCACAAAATAAGATAAACAACAAAACAACAAAATTCTTCTCAAAAACAAAATATTGACTTTACCTGACAGTTATCCTCGCCACGCGGCATTTTGTTAGTTGAAGATGGCGCAATCTATCATGGTTTATGAGTATGTCCTGAATATTATTTCCGAGAGCAGCATCATTGACATTTAAAGTCTTCAACATGCTACACTCTGCTAAGGCAAGGAAAAAGAGGTCCCCAAGCTGGCCTTTTCCCAAAGTTAAAACCTCAAGATTTCTAAGAACAATGAGAAATATATCAGCAACACCCATGAAGTATTACTTGATGGAAGCAACTGTGAACATAACGAACCATAACTACCTTAACGAAGAAACTGCTTTCATAACAAGCAAGTGATTAGCGGGAGCACCAAAAATATTTACTTCAATGGCGTTTGGGTACCTTCGACACATGTCCTCAACTGGCAACACATATTACAAGTAAACAATTTAATTCAAACTGTTCCAAAGGAGACAGGAAATTTGGTTCAAAGTGTTTGAAATGAAACTGGAACAAGAATTTTACTGCCTCCAAAAATCTATGCCACTTGGGAAGAGGGATCTCCTAAGAGCATAGTTTGGGGAGTCGCACCATTCAACAAGTTTGCATCAAGTGCCTGCCCTAAATCTTACCTTATAAGAAGGTTTCCCCATTGAGCGAAGTCGTTATTAAGATCATAGAAATATATAACCTAGTATCCTAATATTGATTAGGATAGAATGGCACTAAGAGATTTTATTAACTTCAACAGGTGGCCACTCTATAATAAGCAGCACAATATCTCAATCACCATATTTGGGAAAAAAAAAAGTTTCAAATATTAGGTCAAGTAATTAAACAAATAACATATAAAAAACTAAGTATAGGTAATTAAATCATCACTCTTACACGTTTGGAAAACTTTCATACACTTTCAACAAAAAAGGAGCTTATTACTGTTTTTTACCTCAATAATCTAGTAGATTTCTTGTGTATTTTTCGGTTCAGTTAATCATAAACACATCCAAGCAAGCAATTAACAAAAACTAATAAGTAGACTGCTAAAACTGATGAATTTTCTCTCATTAAGCATATGCGGGGAAAGAGGACATACGGCACACTGCTTAAAAGTTTCTAAAAAGATGTCCATTTTATTAAACGTAAGAAATAAAGATGACTGTAATTGACCAGAGAGACAAGTGGAACTCACATTGTTCTAGAGATATATTACGGTTCTCAAAATTCAAACACTTCCAAAATTCTTCATGTGCGCTAGCTGCTTGCCACTGCCGACAGACCATTGCAGCTCGACAAAGGTTGATGTGATCCAAGAAAGAAAAAACCTGGGGAAAGCATGAGAGAAGATTGTACTAGATCTAATGGGAAGAGTGGAATAAAATGAAATATAGATCCCTTGACAACATGTTAGACAATATTGTTACCATATGCAATAGGTCATCTGTTAGATCCATTCGAACTTCCACCTCTTCAGACTTTGAAGTGTCACTCTCATCTTCATCATCCCTTCCACCACTAGAATCAAACGGACTCCCACTGCTATTATTCCACTTGAAGTTGTTATAAAAAAATTCATTTCCAGGCAGAACATTGGAGGCCTGACATAAGGCAATGTCTTCATCTACTGATGAACTAGATTTGCCAACATGCTGCGAGGTAGTTGTTGTATAATGACGACTACTGCAAGGAAATTATTCCAATCAGAAAAAACACATAGCCATAAAGACTGAAATAATGGAATGTCAAGTTCAGCAAGGAATATGAATAAAGTAACACAATAACAATGATAAACATCATAGTCTCAAAATAACAAAGTGAGGAACTACTTAAAACTTTTAACCAATAGACTGTACTTCGCTAGGAACTTCAGATGCCAACCGAAAAACTAAAACAACGAAACCAAAGTCTATATAAAACCTTGAGGCAACCTCCATCCTATCTGTAACACCACAATACTGGAGCACAACTCGATTTTATGAGTAAACAAGTCACTGGCAAGTTCAGACGAAAAGATTAGAACTTTGTAAGTAAACTAACCACTCCTAGGAGCAACAACAAGAAGAAAACCCATAAATGTGCATAATACCACATAATTAGTACCCAAGAAACCAAAAAAAAAAATCTCTTTAAGATTGTGATCTCATCAAATGCCAAGCCGGCTTCACAAAGCAACTCACAAACCGCAAAACAAAAACATTTCCACAAACCGCAAACGCGAATTTGAGGAAAAATGGAGAAAAGAAGCTCACTTGGAATTCGAATAAACTTTTGCCCGTTTATTATGCAAATCCCGATCACACTCCTCATCAACAGCCATCGGCGTAATAACCGAACCACTACTGCTCTCTCCATGAGCCCTCCAAGAACCGCCATGATCCTCCGGCAACACAATCCCATCATGCATTGCAGAGTCCAGAGACGGCGGCCGGTTTGCCTCATCGTACGGATTAGAGTTCTCGAATGCGATAGCAAACGCTCCGTCGTCAATTGCAAAGTTGCTGTCGTCCGTCATAACCGAATGCTTGTAGTTGTTGTCCTCGATGAAGTGATCAGCCTTGACCAGCGGTGGAAGTGAGTCCGGTTCTTCGTCGTCGTCGGAAGTGAAACATAGGCAGCACCAACTCCTCATGCAAAATTGGAGCTACACTGCACACAAGAAAAGGAAGAGGCTTTGTAAACCCTAGGTCACGATCTGCTGCATGTCGAAACAGAAGATGAGACTGCAACCCTAAATTAAAGGGGGAATCGTATAACTTGGGGTGCAGAAACGCGAAACCCTAGAGAGGGAAATTGGGAATGGAATCGGCGAGAGGGAATGAAAAGGTGTTAGCTTTGAGAGATTGTGTATGTAAGAGAGTGAGAGTGGGAGAGAAAGTGTCGAACGGATCTGGCAAGTGCTTCAAAAAGAGATCGGCGCTAGCCCCAGTTTCTTCTCATTTCCCCCCTTTTTTATTTCTTTTCTTTTTCCTCTCCTCCTTTTTTTTTACCCTTTTCAAGAAGGAAAAATTCCTTACTGGTTTTCGAACGCTAAGTATATTTTTTATTAAATTTTAAATTTACAAAACATAAGCTTTTTTACATATAATTTAACATCAAAAATTATTAAAACAATTTATTAACATAATTTCATATGAGCATTTTAAAATAATTTATTCCATTCACAATTTTTACTATATTTAAATGAGATAATTATAAAAAAGTTTTAAACTTCACATAATTTTTATTATATTAATTTAATTTTTAACAAAAATAAATTAACATAAAGTTTGTTATTAATATAAATAATATGTTAAGCTACATTAAAATATTTTTTTATAGCATAGGTATCACTTACTATATTTGGTAAATTTTATTATTTAATAAATATGACATAAATAAAATATATCACATTCAAATAATTTAAATATAAAATTGATATAATTTGTCACGTTATTCTCATTAATAAAAAATTTAACACCAAATCTTTTTATTAAAAGTTAAAATATTTTGACATTATTTTTTAATGTTTGAATTAATATTATAAAATTTTAATTTTTTATAATTAATGAGCTGAAAACATATTCAAGATCCATTTATTTGTCATTATTTAAACCCTTTCAATTACCTGCTATCATGACTTCAGCAGTCACGTAAAAGTGAGGTTTCCGATCAGATCTAGTTGGGTGTAGTAAAAGAAGCGATCAACGGACATGATGGGATTTCATTGGTGGGGTCGCATGAACCCCAGTGAGGAACATGGACTTTCTATTTTGTGTTTTTAGTATTTTAATTAACCAACCAACGAGAGTTACGGCGACAGGTGTTTCGCTATCATAAGCTCTCAATTGCGGGACCACCCAATTGCCCACGAGTGCCTGCCCATCAAGCTCATGTATGTACCATGTATTCCTTTTATTTTTTACTTTATTTTCACTGCGCTGTCAAGACAGTTTGATTCATTTAACAGCTGTAAAAAGTTAAAACCCAACACATTATTTAAAATTATGATATCTTATCTTAAAAAAACACTACATTATATATATTATTTTAATATATAAAATAAATATTTAATTATAAATATGTGTTTTAAATTAACTGATAAATTTAATTAATTTCAATAAACCGATCAAATGCAGTCACTTATAATTTAGGATTTTAATTTTAAACAACTTAACAAAATAAATTTCCTTCTCAAGTATTATAATAATTCAAAAATTTTTGGAATACTTTATTAACAGTTGAATTTCAAGGCAGGGGTGATTTTTTGTAAGCCTTTTTACCGACAACAACCAGGCTGGTTTAATTAGGTGTGTTAATGGTAATTAGTGTTTGATTAGTACCTTCTGCGTACCAGACTGACCGAAAGCCACCGGCATGGTCCTCCATGTATGGCAGCAGGTGGGTCCAGATAGCGCCCAGATCAACGGTAATGAAAAGACGTGGAAAGATCGGGTGGTCTATGTCAGCCTTGATATTTAGTCGCTCCCAGTGGTCGACCATCACCTGACTCACCCATCAGTTTTGTTTAGCTTAATTATTGTGTTAACTACCAAAAGCAGATGGCTGGTCTCCAATGGGCTGGACTAAGGTCCGGATCCGACTCCAATGGGCTTTGGGGTAATAGACACAAATTTAGTTTTATGATATGTCAAACATTTTCCCAAATGTAATTGAATTTGATTGAATTTAGTATAATTTTTTGTATTAAAAAAGACATACGACTGCAACTCCAACTTCTGTGTGATTACTAGCGTAAAGAATTTGTAAGCCTTTCTCATCTTTTACAAGGATCTTTGAGAATGCTTCAGAAGGTGGGGTATATTTAGATTGGCAGCCTAGCAAATGACCGGTAATCTGTGAGAGGATTGAGCTGACAACACCACAATTAGGTGCAAAAGATTCAACAAATTCAGATTCAGCAGGTTTCTTGGCATTAGGCCCTCCCACAGCATCACAGCTCCCTTTATATGCTTTTATGTATTGCATGTAATCTTTCTTGCATGATAAATTGCAAGATCTTGTAATCTAATAAGTTTTCACAATAACATAAGTATAATTTGATCCGTCATATTTCCAATACTTTCTGAACAGATAATCTCCAATAATCTTCAACAAGATATTCTTAGATTTTGTTTTCTCTCTCTTGGCCTTTGTTTCGTATTTTCCGTATATTGTCTGATGGAAAGAGATACATGAAAGACTTAATAGGTAGAGCGAGAGAGGAAGTAGTTATCCTTTAAAATTCAAACGACATCTCTTTTCATTATCTTTATTTTTAAGTTCCATCAACGTAAATACATCATATTATTTATTTTGAATTAAACCTAATATCTCTTATCCAAATAACTAATGGGATTTAAAAAACTTCAATGATTAAACCAAAATATATGGGTCATATAATGAAATTATCTAACAATCTCCCACTTGGCCCATATAACTTAATCATAGTTTAACAATATAACATAATATGCATATAATAAAACTTAAATCCCCTTTATTTTCTTTAGACGCAACATTAATCATAATTAAGTAAAAAAAAACTAGAAAGGATCACAGCAGTTGTACATCTTTTAATGTGACATACTTTCTTCTGTGCATCACAAAACTAGTTCATAACTCAATATGACCTATTATGAGATATATCTTAATGATTCAACAATAATGTGGTACAAACTGCTTTTTGGCTTTGGAACCTATACTAATTGATGAGGAAATAATAAATAGGAACGGGTTTAATAGAGGAAACCAGGCCTCAAATACTCACGTATTTTATTGATT
>JAOQMR010000008.1:1594869-1614837 GCA_027563865.1 Erythroxylum pelleterianum
CCCATTAAATATATCATTATGTCATTGCAATCATAAGCATCACATTATCATGGGTAACTATATATCTATTTTAATTTCATATTTATAAAACTTTCTAATTTGGCCAATTTGATGACTAACAAATTATTCATTATATAAATATCAAATGTAATAAATGATAATAGAAGTCATATTGAAACTAATTCTTGTTCATACGCATAAGTACATTATTATATTAACAATTATTAATATGTGATGCTAAAATCGTGCATCAAATTTTACAATTAAAACCCACGACATTTAATGAAACAAGAGGCTTACAAGAAATCAAAGTAATTCATCAAAAGATGCTAATTTCGCAACTCAGTTTGACATAGGGGTCACCTTTTTTGAGCAACCACCTACGGGTTGCCTTCCATTCCTCTTAGAGGATGCTTCCGGGGTTTATCACCGTAGAGTGAACATGTAATTGTCTAGCTTGTACTTCCTGTTATCCAAAAAAAAAAAAGAGGCATGATAAAAGAAACAAGTGAAACAGGTTGATGGCACAGGAGAGAATGGACAAGAGAAACAAAATCAATGGGAGAGATAAGCTTTCATGTCCATTAATGAAACGTTTTCAAACCATCCTTAACTAAGAAACATAAGATAAAACAAAACATATTTAATGAATGCAATTAATGACGTTAATTCCATTCACGTGTTAACTTGGTAGGGAAGCACTTAATATTGTCTTTCCTTTCCTTCATCATCTTGATAACGTGAGTTTGGTGGAAACAAAAAAGTTATCATGTTCCGTATGAAAGACTTAATAGGCGGAGAGAGAGTGGAAGTAGTTATCCTTTAAAATTTAAATGACGTCTCTTTTTATTATCCTTATTTTTACGTTCCATCAACGTAAATACATCATATTATTTATTTCTAATTAAACATAATATCTATTATTCAAATAACTAATAGGAATTAATATATTTATAATTAAACCAAAATATATGGGCACATAATGAAATTATCTAACATTACAAAGCAATGCAGGCTAGACCAGGGTTGCTGTACAGTGATGTAGCCTTGTGTGAAGTCCTGTTACTGCTAAGCACAGCCACCAATTGATCGGCAGGGTTGTTGGTCACTCTCACCACATCTGTTAAATTAAAGCTCATTAGATCCAAGCGTAAAGAACAATAAATCTGCACTCTGCAGCCTGGACTTGGATCTAACTTGAACCTGATTTTAACACGAGCAAGACTGCTTAACATTAAGCATGCATCGTAACCATGCAACAGAGTATAAATCTTACATTAAGCTGATTCTGGACACATAAATAATGTAAAAACTTTTTTATAATGCTTGTATTTTGTGGTAATAGTTCCACTAAGTTGTGTGAGCAAAGAACACGAGTAGGGAAGCTGATGAAAGGTGAATTCCTGAGGCACATTACAAGCTAATTCCTCCTTAAAACACTCCCTTCATACTTCCTTGTGCTTGGGTTTTCTCTTATGCAATGACCTTAGATACGTAATTCTTTAGTCTTAATGGACGAAGAGCAAATAACTAATTTATCTGCAAAAGCTGTTTAGTAATAGCAATCCCTTTTAAGATATTTTGTGTTTGGGGAGATACAGGGTAGGGTTTGGATAATCATTCATGACACTTTTGAGCTCAGAAGGTTAATTTCTCATACGATCTGCCTCTCCCCTGATTAAGAATTTGTTTGCAGAATCACCTACCCTTCTGTAATCTATGGGATGCCTCCTCATTCTTGACTATAAGCAAGAAACCTAAATCTGAGAAAGAATCGTAACTTCAAAAAGTTTGATGAACTTCCACTTGAGCATACAGCAGAGATCTGACTTCCTCATTACTTTAGTTGCACGAAACAGAATATTTCCAGCTGATGAAATTTATCAAAGATGATTTCAAAATTTCCTCACAAAAATATTTGGACCACCATAGTTCAGTCACATTGTCCTGTCTACACTAAGTTGGTGGACGGAGCAGGAGATCGGTCTTCCTCTCTCACCGCCCCTCCTTTTCCCTAAGCTTAAGCAAAATCACATTCTGGTTGGTCCTTGTTAAGCAAAGTTACGAGGTTCGTTTCTTCTCCTGTAAGTGAAAACACAGTATGCTTCCAATTCTTATACGGCCAACCAACGTTCCAGCAATAATGAGAGAGTTTCAAATGAAGAAGGGCTCGTCCTGTCTGTCTTCCATATGAATTCTGGGATTTCATTCAAATTATCTTAACAGTTTAGAGGATAAAGCCCGTACCCATGAACCTGATATTGGATATGAATTCTGGCATCAGAGTTGTTTAGTTTTGCTACTGCATTTACTACAGATAAATCGGAAAGTTCTGTAAGCAAACGTGAATGTGGAAATGATATGGGATTAGAAACGAAATAATAATGATAATAATAATCGTCAGATTATATTGTATTAAGAACTACAATATCAAGTAAGCTATCTATATGCTCATCAACCATAAAATGAAAAGAGATGGCCATTTACAACAGGAACAGAACCATCAACACCACACCAAAACAGCCTCCCTGCCGCATCAAGCCAACATAGACGATCCCTATACATTCAAGCTGACAGCTTACTAAAGACGCGCTTTAAACTTGGGCGTGCAGTTCGTAATCTCACCATGCCTTCGGAACATATCTGATAAAGTCAATTAGTAAAAGTTTTGTTATTTTAAACAGACATAGTAGCAGATATATGCTTCATGCAAGATGATTCTGTCACCTTTGGACAATGGCGTACATCTAGAGTTTCCAGCATGCTACATTGCAATATTGCAGATGCTACCGCCTCTTCATCAATGTTACAGGACTAAGAAAGCAGACAAGATAAAAAATTAGAGCAGTTCAGATGCACTACAGATTAAATTGATGACCATTTTTGACAATAACAAGCACATGCTCCGTATATAGGAGAATGGAATGATGAGGGCTAATGTTCCAAAATTTGAAAACGTAAGTGCAACCATGAAAAAGCACATCAAAATTATGAATACAATCTCTTTGTGCTAGCCAAAGGAAGGATTAGCTATTGGCTTCCCAGACAATAGTAATTGGTGTACAACAAACTAATTTGTAGCTACCTTAAGAAATATTAGTCTTAGAATGTGGACATTTCCAACCCAAAAAAACATCAGTTGGTTCTCCATTATAAATCCCATCTTACAAACTGATTCCTAAAACTTTAATAAAAACATGCTCCAAGAATATTCTTAAGCAAAGACTTAAGTAAGGAAGTGAAGCATACACAAAAAACACAAATACCTGAAGAAAAAGACTGCTCAATCTAGGACAGTTGAGTTTCAAAATTTCCAAAGCGGAACAACGGCTGCAGGTACATCCATCAGTTATATTATAAAAAACACATATTACAGCAAACAAGTGGAAAAACTTCAAGGCAAAGGAAAGAAACATACCTCAAATTTAGAACGCATAATCTAAAGCAAGTAATATCAACTTCCTTCAAATTTGCAGCTAAAGAAAGATTTAGTGATGACAGATGGACGCAACGTGCTATTGGTGGAATAAAAACTTTCCTGATATTAGGACAGCCAACACAATTGAGGTTCTGCAGCAGACGATTTGGCTGTTCACCTGGACCACTGGCATCATCACGAAAAAAAGGTGAAGAGCCATACTCTTCGATTGACTCAGAAAGCTGACCAGCAGTTGTTCCCCAACTCAGGTCATGCATATTAACACAGCCAATCAAACTCAAATGAGTAAGGTGTGTACAGAAGGCAAGAAGCTTCTCTATTGCTGACTGACAAAAGGTTCCATAAGATAAGTCCAACTCCTGAAGCACCGAGAGAGCCCCTTGCTTATAAAGAGGCTCCAGGGAAGTGTCAGTGAGGTCCTTGCACGCTTGTAGTTTCAGTACCTTTAAATGAAGAAATAAACATAAACATCAGGAATAGGGTCTAGGAAGTAATGAGGAAGAAATCACAAGCTCTATATTATAAGTACATGGTAGTTCACCGCAAAGGGATTGACGCAGTATACACATAGTGAGATCACAATTACCTTTAGATGCAAACAGGACTCAAATACTGGTTGTAGGCTCACCAAGAATGTGTAAGATAAATCAAGTACAGTCAATTTCTTAAGCCCACCCAGAGAGTAAAGTCCATTAGAACCAACAGAATGGCATGACATCAGAATTAATGACCCAATCAATGGACATGATGCCGTTGTTGCACTCAAGAAGTCATCCTTGAGTTGGCTGCAAGTAATACACAGAAGTCAGCCAAGGCAATTAAAAAGGGATAATGAGAAAAGTAGATAACAGAAGCTGAAGCAAAACCGGCAAAAGGATGCATCAAGAGATGTCAGAAGAGGGCAATCAATGGATGCTTCAGATAATAAGCCACATCCTTTCAACTCAAGTGACACCATGCATGGTGCTTTAAGTTTAAGCTTTTTCAATTTAGGACATATTCCCAAATTAAGTGAACGAAGAGCAACCTGAGGATTAAGAAACCACTTGTTACTTTTCCCACAGTATACATAGCACAAAATAAATTGAGAATCCTATTCAGCAATTGCAAAAAAAAAATTGACAGTGAATCTAACTTACAGGACAAAATGATGCAATCTCAAGATTGCCACATCCTTTCAACTCAAGTGACACCATGCATGGTGCTTCAAGTTTAAGTGTGTTCAATTTTGGACATATTCCCAAATGAAGTGAACAAACAGCAACCTGAGGATTAAGAAACTACTTGTTACTTTTCCAAAAGTATATACAGCACAGAATAAATTGAGAATCCTATTCAGCAATTGCAAAAGAACAGTTGACAGTGAATCTAACTTACAGGACAAAATGATGCAATCTCAAGATAGTCATAACCATCCAAACAAACTTCCTCAAGACAAGGGCATGTCAGCTCAAGAGACGTGACAGCACGGCAACCAACTAGTGAAAGACTAATCAAAGTGGAACTGCAGAATTGCACAGCTTTCAAACTCTGCAAAGTAACATGTTTGATCAGTTAAAACGAAAAAATCAACTCGACTGACAAAAAAGAACCTCAGGTTATTAAAATCAAGTGAACAACCACAGAAAGCTAATCATGTAGTAAAGAACACATTTCATGACCATTTCAACAACTAATATGAAGTTGTATGATATACCACAAGCACAAACCAATATAAAAGATCATAAGCTGATCATATGACACTCGAGTCCACAGACCTTACAATTATCAAGAACCAGAGACTTCAGCATAGGGCATCCACCACCAGCACTAAAAACTCCACAGATAGAATCTGTTAAAGATTTACAGTCAGTGAGGTCAACTTCTTGCAAACACGGGCACTGTAACATCAACGTTGTCAAGTTTTTCTGCTTCTGCAAAGCTAGTTTCTGCATCATAACAACCAATTGAGAATAAATCTAGAATACATTCAATTCAGCAGAATGCAGGCGATGCATTTTAAGTAAAAACCTACTTGAAGTGAATTTGAAGTGATGTTAACACGTTGGAGAGCTGGGCAATTAGACACCATAATAGATGATAACATGATGGTTGTCAAGTTCAGATCAGCAAAACTGCAGGGAACAAAAAATTAGAAACAGACAAAAAACAGGCAAACCAAAAGGATAAGGAAAAAGTTATTTCATCCCAGAATGTATGGATGGTGACATAGATAGAGCCTTGAACTTACTTGCAACAGTGTACTAGGCTAATGTGCTGCAAACAAGGAAGATCCAAGGACACAGATGTCAATAGGCAGCAATTGTCAAGCTCTAAAACCTGTCAAAGGAGGATATGTATCAAATTTCATGTTTGAAGCTACATAGGAAGTTTGATGCAAACAACGGGGGAGATGACGAAGTCAGACCTCCAACATAGAACTATAAGCTATATCAGCCGCTGAAGTGATACCCTCACAGCTGTGAAGTTTGAGACTGGTCAACATTGTCAACCTTACAGACTTCAAATAAAGCCAAAAACAAAAGGCATGTTAAATTAATGAATATCCATGTACAACAGCAGGATGTGGATAACAAGCTCTACGTGCCCACCTCAAGGAATATGTTTGGACAATAAGATGCATTAAGAATGCGGAGATTAGCACAAGTGGCTGCTATTTCACGTAGTGTTTCATCACTAACACATGAACAATTTGACATATCCAGGGACTCCAATTGAGGGCACGAAGTTGCCGCTGAACAGATGGCTGCATCTGGAAGTCTGTGACAAGAGCCTATATCAAGGAGACGTAGAAGAGGACAAATAAGTGCAGCCAATGCCATGTTGCTCCGCTTCAACGACAAGGTCTCGAGTTGTGGACATCTGCAATTGTTTTTTATTTTTAACCACAAAATAATATAAACAAGAAAACAACAAAATTCTACTAAAAAACAAAATATTGACTTTACCTGACGGTTATCCTCGCCACGCAGCATTTTGTTAGTTGAAGATGGCGCAATCTATCATGGTTTATGCGTATCTCCTGATTATTATTTCCGAGAGTAGCATCATTGACATTTAAAGTCTTCAACATGCTACAATCTGCTAAAGCATGGAAAAAGGGGTCCCCAAGCTGGCCTTTTCCCAAAGTTAAAACCTCAAGGTTTCTAAGAACAACGAGAAATATATCAGCAACACCCATGAAGTATTACTTGATGGAAGCAACTGTGAACATAGCGAACCATAACTACCTTAATGAAGAAAATGCTTTCATAACAAGCAAGTGAGTAGCGGGAGCACCAAAAATATTTACTTCAATGGCGTTTGGGTACCTTCGACACATGTCCTCAACTGGCAACACATATTACAAGCAAGCAATTTAATTCAAACTGTTCCAAATGAAACAGGAAATTTGATTCAAAGTGTTTGAAATGAAACTGGAACAACAATTTTACTGCGTCCAAAATTCTATGCCGCTTAGGAAGAGGTATCTCCTAAGAGCGTAGTTTGGAGAGTCCCACCATTCAACAAGTTTGCATCAAGTGCCTGCCCTAAATCTTACATTATAAGAAGATTTCCCCAACAATTTTACTGCCCTAAATCTTACCTAGTATCCTATTAGGATAGAATGTCACTAAGAGATTTTTATTAACTTCAACAGGTGGCCACTCTATAATAAGCAGCACAATATCTCAATCACCATATTTGGAAAAAAAAAGTTTCAAATATTAGGTCAAGTAATTAAACAAATAACATATATAGGTAATTAAATCATCACTCTCACAGACTTGGAAAACTTTCGTACACTTTCAACAAAAAAGGAGCTTGTTACTGTTTTTTACCTCAATAATCTAGTAGATTTCTTGTGTATTTTTTGGTTCAGTTAATCATAAACACATCCAAGCAAGCAATTAACAAAAACTAGTAAGTAGACTGCTAAAACTGATGAATTTTCTCTCATTAAGAATATGCGGGGAAAGAGGACATACGGCACACTGCTTAAAATTTTCTAAAAAGAGGTCCATTTTCTTAAACGTACGAAATAAAGATGACGTAATTGACCAGAAAGACAAGTGGAACTCACATTGTTCTAGAGATATGTTACACTTCTCAAAATTCAAACACTTCGATTTTTTATGTGCGTTAGCTGCTTGCCACTGCCGACAGACCATTGCAGCTCGACAAAGGTTGATGGGATCCAAGAAAGAAAAAACCTGGGGAAAGCATGAGAGAAGATTATACTAGATCTGATGGGAAGAGTGGAATAAAATGAAATATAGATCCCTTGACAACATGTTAGACAATGTGGTTACCTTATGCAATAGGTCATCTATTAGATCCATTCGAACTTCCACCTCTTCAGACTTTGAACTGTCAGTCTCATCTTCATCATTCCTTCCACCACTAGAATCAAACGGACTCCCACTGCTATTATTCAACTTGAATTTGTTATAAAAAAAATTCATTTCTAGGCCGAACATTGGAGGCCTGACATAAGGCAATGCCTCAAAATAACAAAGTGAGAACTAGTTAAAACTTTTAACCAATAGACTGTACTTCGCTAGGAAACCAAAGCTAGGATGCCAACCGAAAAACTAAAACAAGGAAACCAAAGTCTATATAAAACCTTGAGGCGCCCTCCATCCTATCTGTAACACCACAATACTCGAGCACAACTCGATTTTATGAGTAAACAAGTCATTGGCAAGTTCAGACGAAAAGATTAGAACTTTATAAGTAAACTAACTACTCCTAGGAGCAATAAGAAGAAGAAAACCCATAAATGTGCATAATACCACATAATTAGTACCCAAGAAACCAACAAAAAATTCTCTTTAAGATTGTGATCGCAGCAAATGCCAAGCCGGCTTCACAAAACAACTCACAAACCGCAAACGCCAATTTGAGGAAAAATGGAGAAAAGAAGCTCACTTGGAATTCGAATAAACTTTTGCCCTTTTATTATGCAAATCCCGATCACACTTCCCATCAATAACTATCGGCGTAACCACCGAACCACTACTACTCTCTCCCTGAGCCCTCCAAGAACCGCCATGATCCTCCGGCAACACAATCCCATGCATTGCAGAGTCCAGAGAGGGCGCCCGGTTCGTCTCACCGTACGAATTAGAGTTATCGAATGCGATA
Organism: Erythroxylum pelleterianum; assembly: GCA_027563865.1. NCBI lineage: Eukaryota > Viridiplantae > Streptophyta > Magnoliopsida > Malpighiales > Erythroxylaceae > Erythroxylum > Erythroxylum pelleterianum. The sequence goes on from JAOQMR010000008.1 coordinate 1,603,436, forward strand.
GCAACCGCTCCGTCGTCAATTCCAAAGTTGCTGTCGTCCGCCGTAACCGAATACTTGCAGTTGTTGTCCTCGATGAAGTGATCAGCCTTGACCAGCGGTGGAAGGGAGTCCGGTTCTTCGCCGTCGTCGTCGGAAGTGAAACATAGGTAGCACCAACTCCTCATGCAAAATTGGAGCTACACTGCAGACAAGAAAAGGAAGAGGCTTTGTAAACCCTAGGTCACGATCTGCTGCATGTCGAAACAGAAGATACGACTGACAATTTATTGTCGAATTATTCAATTACGTTAATGAAATTTAATTAAATTCAATTTTTAAATAATAAGAATGAATTCAATTCATTTTTGAGATAAGAATGAAAATAATAAGAAATAATAATGAATATTATTATTATTATTATTATTATTATTGATTAAGAGAAGGGAATAATTACCATTACTATTAACCATAGTTACTTTGTAAAAAATATTTATTTTGTCAAAATTGTAAAAAATATTAAAAAATACAAATTTATTATATTTAAATTAATTAATTAATCATATTTTAATTACTTATATTGTAATTAATCAATTCACATATATTAAATCAATTACAATATAATAATTAATTAATTATTATAATTAATTTTAATTGTATTATATTATAATTAATTATATTATATTATATTATATTATAATTAATTAATTAATTATAATATTTTAATTAATGAATGAATTATATTTTAATTAATTATATTGTTGTTAATTAATTGTTAATAATATTTTAATTAATAACCTTTGGAATCTAATTAAGTGAAGCACAAGAAAATGAAAAATGAAGTAGTCCAAAGAATGAAAAAGCAAAAAAGCAAGATACTACCTTAAGCTTTAATATAATTAAATTTTTATATTTGGAGGAGTGAATTTAATTTACAAAGAAAATGAATTTCAATTACTTGCATGAATTGAATTCATTCTATTTTTATGATTTCAAATAGTTGAATTTAATTTAATTATATACTTGTATTATATACTTGAATTCAATTTAGCCCCTTCAAACGGGCTGTAAATTAAAGGGAGAATCGTATAACTTTGGGTGCAGAAACGCGAAACCCTAGAGAGGGAAATTGGGAATGAAACTGGCGAGAGGAAATGAAAAGGTGTTAGCTTATACAATAGCTCTTCAACAACACTGCACAGGGCTCTTCGACGGTCAGCGGAAGGACATCAATTATACGTAATTTAAATTTATAATATTTTAGTTACAAAGGAATTACTTCAAAACTCATTTTAAAAAATTTATACAATAGTTCAAAAATAATTATATATATTATTACTATATATATTATTTTAATATATAAAATAAAATCACTTATAATAAATTATTATAATAAAATATTTAATTAACAAAAAAATTTCCTTCTCGATTATTATAATAAATTCAAAAAAAATTAGAATACTTTATTAACAGTTCAATTTCAAGGCAGGGGTGATTTATTTTGGTAAGCCTTTAATGGTAATTAGTGTTTGATTATTGTGTTAACTACCAAAAGCAGATGACTGGTCTCCAATGGGCTGGACTAAGGTCCGGATCCGACTCGAATAGGCTTTGGGACCCTACCAACCATCCAACCAAAGACGCTGGGCTGGGTTAGTGTAAATGGACTTTTAAAGAAAGGTGGCGCCTTGGAACGGGCCAGACCGGCACTTTCCTTCCATCCTTTCTTCCATTCTATTGCCATTGGGTCAATCTTTAATTTTATACATTGGTGTTTGAAGCCGGTCCAAGTACTTAATACGGATGACATTTTGACTGGATTTTGACTGAAAACATACGGTCAAAATAATTTTGGACCACAGTATTCTCATAATAAAAATGTACGAAACAGCTTCCAATCTTAACCTTGAAAATGAAATGTGACACTTGAAATTGGATAATCTAAAAGCAATAATGTCTATTAAGTCTATCACTTCGTTAGTCGAAAAATGATTTTGGCATGGCCCCCAACTACGGTACAGTTGTAAAGTTGAAACTTTAGGAGATGGGGGTGTGGTCCAAAAACCCTTTTTGAAATTTTCCTTATTTTGTTTTTTTACAAGACGATAAGAGTAAGACCATAATAGCAAATCATAGCTTACAACTGTAAAGTTCACTAACCGTGAAGACAAATTTCTTTTATCGTAATTATGCTAGCTCAAGCAACCCTATTCCAACTACATCGTCGGTCTAGTTGGCTTTCAAGGATTTTCCCGAACCCAAACTTAGTTTTTGATTCACCTTTTTGGGGCTTTTTAGTTAAAAGAGAAACCAAAGTTGGTATAAAGAAAAAGATCACGTAGTGCCAAAGGGAATTGGATAGAATCCCATTTTGACTCCTTAAAAGTCTTGTAGTATAAAGATTTGTACATTACCAATGAGTTCTCCATCTAAAGTAGATAAATTCACATGCCAAAAAGTATAATATTTTATATATATACACACACTCTGTGCATGTGTTGAGTAGCTTTTTACTGTCCATTTTTAGAAGAAGAAAGTAACTTACGATGACCTTTTTGTTAACCAATGTTTGTGCTTGTAACCAATTCGTATTCATTAGTACCCATTACACAACTGTTTCAAAGAAAGACCAAAAGAAGAATTACAGACAACGTGCTCAAGGAGGAGTCTGTTTTGTTTTACACTGCAGCGTAAAATGATATGATATGGATTTTGGAGGGTTCCTCTTCTCTGGCATTGGGGCAATAATTTGGATAAAAAGGGATTGTGACAAAAGGAAAAATTATATAAAATGATGCTTTTACCAGTACCTCCTGAAATGGTCCAAACACGATGGTGCATGACACGTTTACCAAAGGACGTATACCTACTTTGCATGGAATTAAAACCGAGCATTCATTGGTGGGTTGCACCTTACAAGAAATCATGATCTTATAATTGCCTTATAAAGCTCATGTTAAATGGGACCCTCATTTTTTTTTCCCCTTCCTTTTTCTCTGCTTTTTCGGGAGTGAAGGAAAAGTTAGAAAGAAAAAAGGAAGGGAAAATTAAGCTGGAATTGAAGAAACCGAGTAGATTTGATTTTTGCATGAAACTGGACAAACCCTTCCCCGAGGTTTAGTTCATGTAACCAAATCACAATCACAATCACAACCAATTGAAGTGAAAGCTCTCTCTCTCTTTTTTCTCCCTCCTATTTGAGAATCTGATACCTAATCTCCAAGCTACCATCCTCTCTAGTCTAGTGGGCAACACAAGAATACTTTATTTTTTCCCCCTTAAGGACTTTGACCCATTTTACATTTCCAACATGGAAAGCCAAACCGATGGAATATGAGTTTTGTAGGTATCGAAAAAGTGATGAATAAAATTCAAATTGAAAGTTGTTTTCAACGAGCATACAACTCATTGTTGACTGGATTAATACAGCTTATATATAGCTGCAGTGCTTATAAGGAATGACAGAGACAATACATAATTGAAACTTTATTAGGTTGTTAACATATCTAAGAAACGTAAGCTAAAGTCGTCCTCAATCCTTTTCATTGCTTGCCAAATAACCAACTTGTTAAGGTAAGCATAGCATGCCTTCCAAGGCTCAACTAAAAGAGGATGAGGTTTTCTTTTTTTTTTTTGCGCCAAAATATTGCCTTTACATTGCTTCGACGTTAACGTTGTTTGCCAACTAATTGGAGGACTAATGGTACAATATGACCCACTAGCATTAAGAAAAAACCAAAAATAAAATTACAATTGACCCGTTCATTAAATATTGTGCTACGACTGAGGGATTCTCTTAAATATCTTCTGACCTGGCGCAAGGATGTTCATCGGATCGAAGGCGGCCTTCTTATCGACAAATCCGGACCATCGATACCCAAAGTGTCGTTTCCATTCCTCCTGCGACTTGTAGTGAGGTAGATACAACTTGAAATCAAACCCCATCTTACTACATAATTGAATTATCTCCTGATTCTGAGACACCAATTGTTCGACCGACGGTCCGTCCGGCGAAGTGAACCGGAGCAACGCCACTATATAGAAGATTTCACTCTCATCCTCCGGTAATGCAGCAGACGTCCGGCTATCCCACCTGGTCCACGAATAATAAGTGATGAGTTATGAGTAACAAAAAAATAATAAAATAAATGGATGGATGGATCATGGATGGTTTGGACCGGTGGAGGGGTGAACTGGCCATGGAAAAAACAGTAGTTGATGGAGGCCAGACAAATTACAGCGTCATTATTCCTTAGGCTGGGGCCGGTTGGCGCATAAATATCCTTGTCGTTTCTGGAATGGTAACACTGACCAGTGAAAGCTCCATTACTTGAAAATCTCACTTTCCACAAAAAGACTGAAACCCAATAACCCAAAATGCCCTCCGCCAATTCCAACCTAGACTTGACTAAATTAGGTCCATATATGAAGGTTAAAAAAAAACGAAAAAATTATATCATTAAACCGTGGACCCCGCTATATCTTTGTGCCACGTAAAATCGTTTTTCACTACTGTATGTAGAAAATGGTATGATATTTGCACCAAAAAAAAAAATGGTATGATATGACCTACTTGCTAGTACTTAGTTACTTACTGCTAAATACCAGTAAACCAGTCAAACGAAAAACAAGAGAGAGAGACTAATAAATGGGTTGTGGGTCCCGCGAGTGGTCCTACAATACAACACGTGGCCAAATGAGAGGCTGTTCGCAGAAAGCCGGTTGCTCTCACACACCAACTTACCTACCTGAGCATCCGAAGATACCTTATTCGATATTCTGGAAACTTAACACGTGGCAGACACACAGGGAACAATGATAACAAACTTTGCGAAATTTTTATGACGCGAGGAATATATCAGATACACTCACTTGCTTCGTAGTAGAGGGTAGACCAGCATGGGCCCACCAACACCATCCTTCAACATTCTCTTGAACACCTCACGATCGAAATGAGCGATGTCCCTCTGTGACACGAACAGGTTCAACCAAGGGTGCGGAGAGTCCCATACACCATTGGCCCTCGCCTCTTTCTCCGTACGCTTCACACGCAACAGAAAATCAACGTAGCTAACGTCAACTTGGAACTTAATGTCCTCGATGAATCTTAGCCGTCCAAACAATCTGTTGGTGACCTGACAAAAGTTAAAAAAAGAAAAAACATTTGTTTTTAGCGTCAAAATCAGGGGCATCTGCGTCATTTGTGCAGATACGACAAATTCCAGAAAATGATGCTTTTTAGCCATTTGTGGAACTGTAGGGACATAGCCATCACCCAAATCTTCAATGATCAGCACTTTCTGTCAAATTTCCTATTTAGCCCTCAATATATTACTTATGCATTACCCCAACACTGGACCATAACTAGGGAATTCTACGGTGTTCTTCTCGTAATTATGCCCTGATTGCACGGCCTCTTTTCAATGCTTCGCGGTGTCAGAAAATCCAATGGGAGATACATTACACCGTATGGTCAGTTTCAAAAATTAAAAGAAGCAGGTCTCTAAATATTATTTTTATATTACAATAATAATCCTTCGATTTTCCTCTGCGTTAAAAATTTTCTGGTTGGTTGGCTGTGTTAGTCATGGAGACAGTGAATAGGAGGAGAATAAACCGTCCACCGAAGCTGAGAACCGGTACACGTGTTAACGGTGGGACCCTGAACTAATTGTTGGTCAACATCCTACAAGGGTCCCACTTAGCTACGAATTGAGTTTTGGAACTCAGTTATCAACCGGACACAGGTCCACCACCGTCTAACTTGCTTACCGATTCTTTAGTACGCCTATTGAGTTATAGGATCTGTACGAACCTTACCGTTCTAACACTGAAGTACTAACCTACTGCTCTATAGTAACTTTCTTAAGAAAAGAAAAATGACGGGATTTCGTTGTAATTAATTACCGTGTCAACCGTGGCGCTATGGTCGGTGGTTTGGTAGTGGAGGGCAACTTCCAGACAGTAAAGAACAGAGCCGGCGGTTTTAGGGAGGCGACGGTGGTTGGAAACTTGGTCGGAGTCCAAATGGACGGAAGGCCAGCCATTTACCGGGTCATCACTGTTGACGAAAACGAAACCTTCGACGTAGTCAAAAGATTCACCTTCTGGTTGAGTCACAAGCCACTCAGCATCCTCGGTGAACTCTTGGAAATCGGCGTAGACCACTTTTATCCACCTTACCTAATCAACCCACAACAACAAAATAATATATAAAAATGCGTGCTAGCTTTCGGTATTCAGCCGCTAAATTACGTAGCGTAAACGTGTCTTTCATGCACTAAAAACGCTTGATGAAAATAACTAGATTGTGTGATTAGATTGCCGGAGAAAAAAAACATGTGTTGGAATTATTAAAATAAATAGTTGATTGTACGCACCATTTCTGGTGTTGACTGGAGCACGACTCTGGCTCTGGTGATGATCCCAAACTGGCCTAGACCTCCTAGAGCCCCGAAGAACAATTCCGGTTTTTCGGATTCGGAGCAAGTCAATATCTCGCCTTTTCCGGTTACGACGTCAAGCTCCGACACGTTCGAGAGCTGTGGGCCGTAACGGAACGCCTGACCACTAACGCCGGCGTTAGATAACGTCCCTCCTACTGTTAGACCCAGATAATCTGTCCATGAGCGGGGAGTTAAATTGAAGTCCGAAACGCAGCGTAGAAGCACATCTTCCCATAATGCCCCTCCCCACACATCAACAAAGCTCTCCCCATTAACCGTCACGAGCTTGAAGCAACTGTCATGTGTGGAGCGCATGTCTACGACGAGGCCATGGTCCGCCATGGCCTGCCCGTTGATGGAGTGACCATTTCCTCTAGCGGCCACAGTTAGATTTCCCGACCGTAAAGCCACCTTCACAACCCTCGCAACGTCCTCAGCTCCTAGAGGCCTCATGACGGCCATCGGCTTGGAAGAATACATCCCGCCGAAGTCTTTCCCGGCGAAGCCAATGGAAACGCAGTCAAAGCTGCCTTGGAGGTCCAGAGATTGGCATATGGATGGAACGACAACGTCTTGTTCTTCCCGTGACTCGGAGTCGCTCTCCTGAATGAATCGCTCCAGGTAAGCTATCATGGTGGTGGCGTCGAGTATTCTATTCTTGGTAGTTGTAGTTGTATTTGGGCCTTCTCAAATTTTTTTGGTGGTTATAAAGTAGTGTGGGTGTGTGTGTTGAAGGCGTTTAAATAGCGGCTAGAGGAGGCTGGAAATTGGGAATGGATTATTATTATTATTCTAATTATTATTATTTTTAAGGTTGAATCAATCAGCAAATAAAAAATAAAAGAAATAGAGAGAGAGAGAGAGATTTGTTTTCTTAGAAGAGAATTATTAAATTTTGACGTCAGGCCTTGGCCCTCAATATCCTGTTTGACGTTACGACCCTATCGACATCCTTTGTCTGCCACTTCTATTTTTAATATATATATATATATATGAAATTTCCTTTTTTTAAAGCGAATTTCTCTTTTTCCTTTTTTTTATAGTTAAAGCAGAAATGCTTTCCTGTTGGCGTCCTCATTTTGTATACCATGGTTTCTGTTTTTTAATTATTCTTTATTAAAAAGCATACATGAAAATAATTTCCTTAGTCAATTTTAATTTATAAATATTAGGTACTAATTAAAGTTACAAACAATAATCATTGACAACAAGAGATGGGATAATTAAAAATTAAAAGCGTCTTTTAGATGCACAACTTAGCTTGGCTCACCTGTTGTCGTGATGGGGAGGGACTAATATGTCACAGCATTAATTAATTCCCTTGTGGAAACCATAGGAGCATGTCAAATATTATTCTGTTCCATTCCAAAAAATAATTAATTCAGGTATGATACCTTCCTAGGCCCGACCACATAATAGCTCAAGGGTCTAAATGGATGGACTGACTAAATGTTTTAATAAAAACCATACGAAAGCATGAACCTATAGTTTATGCCGTCCTTTGGACTATTTCATCTCATTCTTATCTATATTTTTTTTTCAGTTAGCATAATTTGCAAAGTCAATTTGAGCATAATTTTAAAATTCCCTGCTTATTTTATTGCTCATTTGTTTATGATGCGATGACTTTGACATAAATTAGTCTTCAAGACCAAGGGAAATGATAAAGAAATTAGAATATTGTGCAATGCAGATGAGTCGTTTACAAAAATTATGTGACAACTTAGGATTGGAACACGAGGCACCTGATACCGCATTAAGAATAGTTTCGTAGCTCTGCAACTTATATGAAGGTCCGGAACAGTTGGAGCTAAAGGAGGAGGAGGAGCTTAGGTACAATGTACGTAGTTTTATATTTCTGTGTCTTTTTAACTTAATTTATTGACAAATCATATGGTTTACGATATAACCGGAAAAGTGCTCATAGTTTCGAATCATAGAAACAATCGTTTTGTAAAAAAGTAAATAAAAAGTTTCGTATATTATGACTCTCTTTATATTCTCGCAAAGCGTAAAACTTTGTGTATTGAGTACATTAAATTATTTTAATAAATTTACTACAAATTTTAAATTATTATCGAGACCAAAAAAAACTAATCGTATAAATTTTATTATAAAAGTCAAAAGTTAACATACTCAGTACATAAAGTTTTCCGTTTTACAAATATTTAAGAAGGATCATAATATACACAATTTTTTTATATTTTTACAAAAAGACTGTTTTAATAACTTGAACCTATTAAATGAAATAATCAATGAAAGTACAAGTCAACTCTTTCAGAGACAACAAAATAGAAAATGTATGAATTTATAATAAAGAGTAGAGCAGCTGAGGTGAGTCAATACAAGAGATGCAGTTCGATGAATACCTTCCACCTCTCAGGGTACTATACTATACTTTGTAGGATTAAATATGTGGGCGGTCAGTCAATTCTTTGTTAAATATGATATAGGAACCACCACAGGACAGGAGGCTCTACGAGGAACATTTAGAATTAGAGGTTGAACTCTCAAGATGGAGCAAGCAAATGCATAATCGGGTCGGTCAAGTGATGCAATCACGTTACTTGGGAGTAGACAATGTATGGGACAAAAATGGAACGTAGGTTGGTGGGTGGCGTCAAGTGTAGCATCTTTTATTCTCCTTTGGATGTCTCAGTCTAGAACTAGAAGATATTCCTCGTGTTGTGTAATGTAGGGGAGGAAGCAAAATCTCCGAATCAAAACCTCCATAAGTTACAGCATTCATTCGATGCACCCAACGCATAGTATCGTTACGTATGACTAGATCGAACAAACAACTTTATATGTATCGTATGACTTCAGAACAAGATGAGTCAAAAAACGGAAAGAGAGATATGAGAATCCGAGGAGGCACATTCTTCACTATACACATTCCTTGAATGCATTAAAAAACGATCTAAAAGAGCCAAAGATTTGGATATAGCTTTTCGCCATTTACTGTATAAACCCAAGTAGGAGATTTGTTATCTTTCAAGTTGGACTATCGTGAGATATATTAAAACTATTTATCACGATTTATAAAAATTTTAAAATTTTAATTACTAAATTACAAATATTTTAAGAATTAATACTTAACTAATAGCATATGAATATGTTGTCCCTAATGTTGAGTATATATCATTTGAGGAAATATTATATTACACAAAAGTTTTAAAAAATAAATAAAGAATGGCTTTGAATAGTATCCAATGGCTTGTCAGCTTTATAACGTGTGGCCTTCTTTTTATTTCCTTTATCCCAAAATTATACTAACTTGGTCCAGAGAGAAGTGGCGGTCTCCATTGTTGTGAAGGTGAGACATTGTGTTGACAATTATGGCAAATGGAGATATAACTATCGGTTCTCTTTCCTTCTTTCCTTTGCTTTTTTGTTTCTCTTTAAAAACAAGATAGCGTCTATTTATGTATGGAGACGATTCATTCTTAACAGCTTTTGACAAATGTGGTTTCCGATTTTGTCAAGTGAGCCAATGTCTTTAGCATTACGGAAATGGAGATACAAGTATCGGTTCCTTTCACTCTTAAATATCTTTTTTGAATTAGAAAAAGAAAAAAACATAACAAAAAGTAAATAAATTATTAAGTACGGCAATGATTCTGTCGGGAATTTAGACTTCATATATCCACATCCAATGATATTTTATAGATAAAAATATAAAAAATAATAACACAAGAGAATTTACGTGAAAACTTCTAAATCGGAAAAAAATTACGGGCATTGAAAATAAAATTCACTATGTGAAAAATCCTTACAATCACACAATATTTCCTCTCACCCAATCTTCTAATACACCAACACACCCACAAAAAATATCTAAGACAAACTCTACAATTCTCACCTTAAAAGAGGATATTGAGTGAGAGTCTTGCCTCAATTGTCATACAAATCTTTAACTTTGTTTTTGTGCATTAAATAAGAAGGCAACAACCTCCTTATATAGGCAAGAGTCTTACCTCAATTGTTGTCTCCAACCAATATAAAACAACAAAAGAGCCAAGAACTCAACAGATTCATGTTTGGAGGAAGAAACTTGGATTTAGTCACAAGTTTTAATTATAAAGATAGTTTATTTATAAAAAATAGAAGAAGAAAAAGAAAAAGTTGCGTATATCAATAATCCCCGACTCTTGCAAAACAAAGAATTTTATACATGAGATACGTTGATCTGAAGTCATTATCACGCTCAAATTATTTCCTGCTCGTGTCGTGCGGGACTCTAAAAGGTGGCTTAGTATTATCACCGAATATTTAACACTGTTACATACATAAATAAGGGTCAAACCCGCAATTTTGCTTAAGCGAAAATCAACCCTAGCTATTGAATTTCGGGGCTCGGTAAAAATACGTTGACTATTTTAATGATTCATTCTTGATATTTTAAATTAAAATTTATTTTGAGTCGAGACTATTTTTACAAATTTTGATGATTTTTTATTCCATCTCAATAAATTCCAAACACAAGCTTGTCATTTTAGCAATGAACATATTCACCTTGAACAACAATTCAAAATAAGCTAATCACAAAATACGTAAAAGACAAAAAAAATAATAATTTCCCACTTTCCAAGTTAGTTGTGTAAATCGATAGTTTGCTTTTTTTAATTTTTAATTTTCAGATAATAACGAGGAAAGGATAAAAGAAGAAAAGTGTTAAGTGCTTGGTTGCATTCATTATTCCAATCTATAGGCTTATCCAAGACAGCTTTATCATGGAGCTATTGGTTTAGGTGTAGGCAAGGATGACAATGAACAGACTCAATTTAAAATAATTATTTAAAATTAAAAATATAAAATAATTTATTTTTTAATTAGATTAGGATTTAGATTGTCCGGATTCAAGCTTACTCAAGACCCGACTCTTTTTAATAAAACGATGTTATTTTGTCTGAAATAATTGAATCTCAAGTCTCTCTAAACCTGAATCTGATTTTTGAATTGGTCCATTAAAAACAACTA